>VZTO01007952.1:65002-128538 GCA_013400615.1 Syrrhaptes paradoxus | reverse complement strand
CATACATATAGGAATGCACACACATATACACACATCCCAGCAGACTTTAGAGAACTAATGAAAATTTATTAAAACTCATCTAAAGAAAAAAATCACATCAGTCAAATTTGATGTGTATAGGAAGGCTGGCCACATGTTTATAGCATATAAAATCCATAAACAAAGAGCTTCCAGTAAAATCCTTTAAATCATACTTCTTTTAAAAGGAAATATTAAAAGCCAGATGATGTAGGTCTTACTTAAATAGCGAGACTTACCGATCTCTCTGAGACCGTTTCTGTGTCTATGGGCTTGGGACCCAAGACAAAACTTTGCAAGGGGGTGACAGTAGTCAGTCAGTCTGTTGTTTATAATATAATAAGGAGTTTATTCTGCCAGGTTTAAGCTTTTAATGCAGACAGCTATTATATAATTTAGGCTCCAATGTGGACTTGTTTGACTTGTCCCTGTGGGAAATAATTTTTAATTTGTGTACATGTATCTCATTAATACTTGTTGTTCCTAATACTATTAGATCATTTAACTGAAGATTTGTGCTAAATGCACTGCTTTCACCTGCATTTATCTTGTAATTCTTTATTTTCACATTGTAGTTGTTAGAGATCCCCATTCCTCTTGTGCAGCCTAAACTAACTTAATGCTGTTTACAAGTACATTCCTTTGAACATGAGTCAGTAGGTATGCACAACTGCACCCACTGAGCAAGTCTGGCCTCCAGTGTAGACGCGTCTCTCCTTTATCACACCAGTGCCTATCTCTATTCTGAAAAACCTTAATGGAATATATAAACTAACGTCAAGAAAGTAACTCTGTATCAGTAGTTTTAGAGGGACTAGAACTGTTCTGACTACACTTGAAACTTGGAAAATTCTCCTACCTTCAACTATGTAAAATCACAACCCATTAGCAACTGCCCAACTGAAACTGTATGTAAAAGGAGCTGGAAAACTTTGCAGAGTTCACCTCTAACCACAAATTATTTTAATCTGTTTTCTGTTCTTATGAAGAAATTTCCTGGTTACAGGGTTTGGGCTGAACAATGAACACTTAGTTACACTAACAGTACCTGTTCTAGGAGTGTGAGACACTTTAGAAATGAACATAGAGTGCTATACTTCTTTGCTTTGCCTTTGTTGGATTAAGAATACTGGCTATTAAAGCCTTTCAGGTGTAATTTATAGCTCATCCCTTAAAAAAAAAAGTATGTTTTTAATGACAGATGTTATTGGTTTGCTGCCATATTTGGAAGCTGAAAGTTTAAGAGGTTTCATGTGTTCTGTATTCCCTAAGTAACACAACAGGTCAATGCATAGGTTCATGTCTTTGTTGCAGATGTTCCAAAAATTCTATAGCCAGTTCTTCACAACAGCTCCAATACTCCTCATTTAAGTTGGGTGGGTCACAACCTGGGCTTTGGTACTGTAGAACTTGAGTCAAGTTTCCTGTTAACAACAGTGGTATGAAGGGTTGTTACTTATTTTACATTTGCATTTTTTCACATTCCATAGTTAAAGACACTCGCCTAAGAGAGAAAGGGAAGATACTGCAATCCCGATAGCAGGACGATAAAACTTAGATACAATTATTGATCACATCTTAAGAGCCTGAGATATTTATCAAGAACAGTTTGATCCAAAAAGATTTTCAGTGTAGTTCAGAAGTAAGCCATAAAAAAGTTCAGCGATTTGTACAACTCAACCACTTCAAGACATCAAGAGCCANGTTTAAGGATTTCAGAATTCTATTCAAATTATAATGCATTAAATTTCACATCATCCTGAATTAGAAAAACATTATCCCATTGAACAAACTCAGAAAGAATAACAGATTTACCCAAGGTGATTTTTCAGCTACCGGCAGAGCTATGCACAGAATTTAAAAGCCGATTGTCAATCCTCCCTCTAATTGGTAGCTCACCAACACAAATCCCTGACAGGTAAACCGAACCCACTTCATAATCAAAACAAAACCCAAAACATTTAAATACAGCAGACCATCTTAAAAGTAAAGAAAGTGCAACTACTCAAATTTCAAAATATTTTGACCAATTCTAACCTGTCTCTTTATCCTTTGGATCAGTTAACAGCAACATTTTGCAAGTAGGATTATTTCGGTAGAGAGGGACAAAACACACACAGGAATCTTCAAGTTTAACCTAAAAAACAAACAAGCTCCTGCAGCGTTCGTAAACAGAGCCCCAAGTTCAACGGGATTTACTCGGAGTGGTTCATATGATTAAAATTAGGTAAGCGTGTATCTTACTGAAACAGGGCCAGGAGAGGGAACTATNTTCCAAAAATTCTACAGCCAGTTCTTCACAACAGCTCCAATACTCCTCATTTAAGCTGGGTGGGTCACAACCTGGGCTTTGGTACTGTAGAACTTGAGTCAAGTTTCCTGTTAACAACAGCGGTATGAAGGGTTGTTACTTATTTTACATTTGCATTTTTTCACATTCCATAGTTAAAGACACTCGCCTAAGAGAGAAAGGGAAGATACTGCAATCCCGATAGCAGGACGATAAAACTTAGATAGAATTATTGATCACATCTTAACAGCCTGTTGATACTCTAAGCAGCAGGTCACAAAAGAGGAACACCAGTAGGCACGTGCTGACTTCTACCGCCTGTAACACAACTGTGGCGTATCCCTGTCAGGCTGACACATGGCTCTAACAGGGAACACCAGCATTACTAGGGGTAAGCAAGGCAAAGCTGGTAGAATTTAAAGAATATCTTGGGAGAACTGCCAAATAAAATGGATTTAACTCAACTCCTGAGCATGGTCTCACTCCAAATTTACCCCTTGCACACCAGCACTGGAAGTAGAAGGCAATTAAACCTAGGACTGAAGAAGATACCATAAAGCAAAAATAACATTATTAATAAGAATCAGTAAGATCTAATACAATTTCACACACATATTTGCTCTTGTTTAAGGATTTCAGAATTCTATTCAAATTATAATGCATTAAATTTCACATCATCCTGAATTAGAAAAACATTATCCCATTGAACAAACTCAGAAAGAATAACAGATTTACCCAAGGTGATTTTTCAGCTACCGGCAGAGCTATGCACAGAATTTAAAAGCCGATTGTCAATCCTCCCTCTAATTGGTAGCTCACCAACACAAATCCCTGACAGGTAAACCGAACCCACTTCATAATCAAAACAAAACCCAAAACATTTAAATACAGCAGACCATCTTAAAAGTAAAGAAAGTGCAACTACTCAAATTTCAAAATATTTTGACCAATTCTAACCTGTCTCTTTATCCTTTGGATCAGTTAACAGCAACATTTTGCAAGTAGGATTATTTCGGTAGAGAGGGACAAAACACACACAGGAATCTTCAAGTTTAACCTAAAAAACAAACAAGCCCTGTAGCTGTTCGTACTGCAAAGCTCGCAAGAAGTATTTCATGTACCAGACACACTTATGGTATGTTTTACTAACGTGCATGATATACGCTTAGTACAACACCCTCTCAATTCTGAACTTCAAGGCACTGAAACATACATAATATTCTAACATTATCAGTTAGTAATGTTAATTTAAAAGAAATCAAGCTACCGAATTTAGTGAAGACTTTAATGCCAGCTTACTATGATTAGCACATAACCTGGCTTTGAACACTGTTTCATGCAGACAAATGGTGTTATGAAAGACCAGACACATCAAATAAAAACAAGTAAAACTTGCACTTCTTACAGCATCGTCCAGCTGAGTACTTGTGGTGTTTTGCAAACAATGAATTAAGCCTCAGGGTACAGGGAGTATCAAAGCATTAGGGCAGTGCCTGGGCAGTTTATCTGTGAGGCACAGGGAGGGTAGATAATTGGCACAAGGTGGTTATGTTGCAGGCAAAGCTAAAATCAAAATGCAGCTCTCAAGCTCTCGTCTTAGACTAAACTTCTAAATGATGTGACACATAAACACAAAATTACTGTGCTCAAACAGCTCTATATGCATGGAGATGACGATTTCCATATGAATTTTGCAAATGCTCTCATGTAAGTTTAGGTACAGGCAAAGAGCGTGCATAATTTAGCACAGTATGTACTGTACTTTCAAAAAATCTGGTTCATTGTGTATGTGTGGGTGTGCCTCTCTCTCTAATTGCACCCATTTGTCAGTTTGCAATGAAACTCAAATCAGTCATGTGATACATCTAATATTTCTTGGTGCATGGAAGGAGTAGTTTGAATATGGATTATTCAAGATAACAACTTTTAAGTTGAAACCAGTGTTCGTTAGTTTATGAGTGCCAGAATCCTGGGATCATCTATGCAAACACTGGACTCCAGAAAAAAAAAAAAGAAAACTGCCTGAAATCTGTATTCATGAGCTTCCCGAAATCTCAGTATGTTCTAGGGATTCAGTCGTTCTTTGAATGCTTCAAATATAACAGCATCGATGTCATTATAGCTTCTGGGAGCATCACTATAATGAAAAGGCCAGTACTATTTCCAATACTGCTATGATTGTTATTTTGTTTTATAACATAATGTGCACTTTCACAGGTGCTAACAACATCAGCGTGAGCCAAGCATAGCTTTCTGCGTGTGAACGCTGCCAATGCGCTTCCATCCTGGCTTGCAATAATCCTTGCTATTCGTGTACCGAATGCTTGACCAAAGACCATGCCATACCTACAAGAAGTTCTGTGACTGGAGCAAGTGGGCTGACAGCCACTTAACACTTGCTAATAATTATTCATGGTTGCCAGTCCTGACACTTAAAACCTGCTTTAATTCAGATGCACAGAGAGAAGGGGGGAAAAAAAAAAGGCAAGCCTGGTAACTGCAGCCCTTATTCAAACACCAAAATCCTCATCTTTCAGGTGGGTATATAATAGAGATTGTTAGCTCAGATAGTCACTGGGGATGGGAGCTTTACCTTATTACATTTAATTTATTTTTAATTACAAAATATCAACATTCTTTGAACTATTCATTATAGAGTATAAGGAAAAAAACCAATATAGCAAGAACATTACCATTACTTATGTCCTTGACTAGCTGTCTGACTGCAGATTAGATTAGACCTGAATTAAATGAATGCAAAGAGAAATGTGTTGCTATGAGACTCAAATCAGTCATGTGATATATTTAAGGTCTGATCACAAGCCAGAAAATCAAGACAGTTCTGAATCAAAAGCCAGAAGTCCACCTTTAACTGATCTCACTGGGTCCAGCTGTTGCAGGAATACACATAGCACTGCTTGGGATTTTAACTCACCCTCCCTTCTAATGGAACAGCAAATGAGCCTCTGAAAGTACAACCAGGCACAAAAGGCTGAGGTAAGGACAAAGAAGCCCTAAACTGGGAGATCTGTGCATTTTCAGGTTTGTTTGTATTTAACCCTACATGGTCCACTAGAGGGCATTAAAAGAGTATTTAAAGCTAGTTACAGCTCAAAGATGAAGCTACCCACCTGAAACAGTGTTTTTCTGGAAACTACTGCATATTATTTTCCTAAATTGTAGAAAAGACACCATATTCCAAACATTTATTTCAACTAATCCACTTACTGGCTTGATAGTACTATAACAGCTAGCCCAGCACACTTTTTATGATCTAGAAAATGTCTAGAATGAAAGGTTTTATAGGTTGAGTGAAGTCAGAATTTTTAATAGGCCTGGCTCAGCCATCTCCAATGCATTCCCCAGGTTGCTCAGGAATGCGCCCTAAAGCATTGGCACCTACAGCATTTATACCATCTATCAATCACAGCTGATCAGAATTGCTTTGGGAGAACCCATATTCAAAATGATCAATGTAAGTACTAGAAAGAATGGAAACAAGATAACCTATATCACAGCAGCAACGTAAACTGCACAGTAGGGGCAGAATACAGAGGTGTGCCATGGTATAAACAGCTACCAAATTCACTTTTGATTCAGTCCTGTAAGGAGGCAGGTCACAATGCAAAGTTCAGCTAAGTCCTTCAAACCCTCATCCACACTCAGGGGGGTTTTGGACTTGTAGTTTAAGCTTATCTCTCATTTACAGCGTGCAGGCTATTTGAAATAATGCAGAATTTGCTGATTTTAGGAGATTTGTAATCCGGCCACACCAGTTTACCCCTATTCACAGACAGACTATGAACACAACTGACAAACTAGTTTGCAAGTACCTAACTTGCAGTATAAAAAATATTAGTCTACTACCTCTTCTCCTCCAGGGATCGAAAAAACCTCAGGAATGGACGATGACTTCTTCAAGAGTTTTTCATAGTATCTTTCAGCATCTACTTGCAGAACCTCCGGATCTCCTGTTAACGTATCTACCAAGTAAAGGCAACCTGTAGGTAAAATAAAACACAAGATACTTTTACTTTTTAAATGAACCAAGAAACATGTGTTTTAAAACCTCAGTTTCCCTAGCAGCTGTTTAGTGTAGCTGGGCCCTTACTGTTCCCATCACAGCCTTCTGTATAATCCTAGCCTAAAATAGTAAGGCTGGTTAAAACCTTTCTACATGTTATTTACCTCTTGACATGCAATTTTACAAAGTAGAACCATGACAGCATCAAATCACATTTGTCTCCTTTGAAATCAACCAGCAGAGTCTTAAATTTCTCAAGGTGTTAAGTAAATTACTTTAAAGACAAAAGAGAAAAAAAAAAAAAAACTTCTTCAAAACACAGCCTGAGTTTTAGTACTGCCCAAAAATATAACAGGAAAAGAATTCCAAAGCTTCCACTGTTTCTTGGAAGTCTGTCCCTTTATGGGTCAGTCCAGGATCTGTTGTATATCATTAGTTTTCGCTTTCTCTTTTCTGAGTAACTTCAGTTGGGCACTTTCACAACAATGAAAAAAACCGCCATCTTTTATGCAACATAACTTGTAATACATGTGACTCAGTGCTGAAGGTTATTCATGCAAGGTATTTAATTGCAAGCAAACAAAAATTACATACATCTGACACCTGTTACCTAAATGTGATGTCCCAACACTCGTGAGATACCAAGCACCCACTTTCTGATATAAGAAACCTGACCGATTGGTGGCTCATCGCCAGCCCAAGATAAAGAACACCAAAAGAAATGGGTTCTCAGTCCAAATAGCATTCTGCCAGTCTTCTATCATAGGAAGGAAATGGTTTGAATTTAAGGGACTTTCAAGCAACACCTGCAACTCTTGTAAGCCCCGAACTTGGGACAAAGTCCTCCACCACACTGCTGTAGTTGGAATTTTCGTTCTGAATCCTCCATTTCTAATCACAGTTTGCTCTCACACAGCAGCTTCTGTGACCCACGTTTAATGGGAAATAACAGCACCGGCAATAGGTGCAAAGTAAACAGCTGAGACAATAAACAGTCTTACGAGGGCCATTGTAAGAATTGTATACATTAAGATTCAGAAACTAGGAATCATAAAATTACCACATGGAAAATGACACCTTTCCATGTACAAGCCAGAGCCTGGGATGTGCAGTACTGGGTCAGACTACTCACCCACGGGCTCACCATCCTCCCTCTGACAGTGATCAATATCTGAATCCTCAGCAAAAGGGTAAGAAACTACAACTGATAATTCACCAGCACCCAGCACTGCTTAAAATGCTTTAAACACTATTTTCCTGCCCTTTGCAGGCAATCAGCTTACATCTTGAGGCTTGACAGCACAGCTATGTAGTCAGAATGCTGAACAGAAGCTACTTGGTAAATGGTTTTCATAGTACGTTTCTATGTGACAAAATGGGAGAAAAGCAGCATTGCAACACTGGCAAGTTGAGTCACATTATAAAATCCCAGCCAGTACTCAGCAGCGGCAGTTTTCTTCTGCGACGGCCCTCCACAGTGTACTGTGTAACACCACCAAGCAAAGAAGCCATATAAGGGAAAGAAATTAAACATTATTATTACAAACTTGAGCAATTTACTGAAGTAAATTTACTAGGAAATTAATTCTTTGCAAAAAAAAAGTAGCAGGTAAGGCTTAAATTTAGCACAAATAAAAATATCTGCCATGCTAATAAATACTATTCATGAGATGCTGCTTACAAGGCTACATCCTGCTGTGGTTAAGCCAAAGCAACTTAAAAAGCACAATGATGTTTTCTGATCACTGAACAAAACAACTCCTACCTTCAAGGTTACACTAACGAAGGTGCTTGTATACTAAGGTAACAGTGACCATTTGAAGGATGAAATAATGCCACAGATTAAATAATGAGGCATTAGAGAAAACTGCTGATCAACGTTCCATTAATATAGCTTTCCACTGAAGTAATTTTTTTCTCTATAAAACACTTTTAGACTTCCAGTTAACTTGTCTTTCCTGTGTAATACTCTGAAAATGCCCAAGTGAGTTAGGAGCACATATTCCAATACAGGGGAAATCCAAAAGTTTTTCATGAAGAAAACAAATCTGTCTTGGCCTCTGTGGATATGAGAGCAGGGGGAGAGAGAGTGAGAGTGAGGTTCCTTTAGGGACAATACAGAGCAGAAATCTAACTTTAGGTCCCCTGGAGTGTCCTCAAGACACCAGTTGTGCTAAGGCTGGCTTTTGTGAACATCCCCCCAAAAACCTGCACACACATGTACATACCACTAACACTGTTCAGCTGCCATAAGCAGGAAGAAAATCACTAGTTGGAATTTTTTTTTACGTTAACTAATGTGTTTCCCAGTTTTCTCCAGTACAAAGCAAAGAAATTCTATTTGCCCTCCTGTATGTGCCCCTTTTATGCTTTTTTTTGTATATAGAAACAAACAAAAAAACCCCTCAACGAAATCTAACCATAAGTATTATTAGGCATTTGACTACAACAATAATTATTGCTAACTAACAGGATGTTAAAAAGGTTCCAAAATCAATTGCAAAATAATTTGTTAACTTTGCTTTAAAAGAAAAGCAGCGCTATTCTCCTGTGAGTGCTTCAGCCTGAGGCCCCTATCAAGCATCTTGGGATCCCAAAATTGCGAATTTCCAAGGACAGCCTTTTAACCTGATTTGAATTACAGGATTTCATTCGAATTTGATCGTACCTAGCGGCAACAAAAGACCACGTTGTGGCAGCCAATCTGCCAGCCACCCAGCGAGCACGCTTCTTTCAAGCAGGCGATGTGCACAAAGGGTTACCATCTGGGAGAGGCAGGGAGCGGGGAAGGGGGAGCGAAGGGGGGCAGGAGGGGTGAGTCATAAAAAGGGGGCCTCTTGCTGCAGCCACAGAGGAGGGACCATAAACCAGAAGGAGAGTAAATTTAGAACGGGAGGCCTACTGCATGAGAGGGATTCCTGACATTTGCGCTGAAGTGGCTGCCATCTTAAATAGCCAAAGCTGGTAAACAAGGTCAAGACATCATCTAGGCGGATCCTGCCGCAGCAGTGACAATGAAGGGTTTACAGACAGGTACCAGCCTTTGTCTTTTACACCGCACCTGCATTCAGGGCGAAGGAGGAAGCATGTGCAATTCCACTAAAAAAAATTATCTAGAGATAAATAAATGAGAAATCTGAATGGACATATTTCCATTTTAAGCATACAGAATAGATGTGAAAGCAAAAACTAACACTGCTTCTGCTTCTCCTCCCTTTTGTTTCCATGGAACGGTTGGGGCCACATTCTCAAGCGTGGATGTGTGAATCCATCTCCTCTCACTCTAGTGATCTGCCATCAATTCGCACTAAAACTCTGATTTTTAAAGTTAAAATCTACAGCCAAAACCAGCTATACAAACAAGCAGGCACTGCCCGTACAACTCAGTCATCTTTATGAGACACTACACTCCAGCACCTCTAGGTACCTCAGCCTACAACATCACGTAACTCTGACAGCGAGGCATAAACCATGGCCCCTGTTCCAGCCCTGATCCCTCAACTCAGCTTTTTCTAAACCCACTGCTATTCCACCTCTGATTGTCTCCAGAATAGAGAGCTGACTTTTACAGTTGTTTCATGAAGTGGACAAATATCCTTCAGGAGATGTAAAAGTCAGACAAAGTTCACTTCATTTATGATCCAAAAAGACCAATATGTAGTAATACAGACAGATCTCATTAACAAGCTTATGTTCTGCAGCAGGTAGATAAATAACAAATGCAATCACAAAATAGAAGATAATATTCTACCTTAAACTAGAAATCAGTTTTTGTATATTAGAGACAGACGCCCATCATTACAGATTCAGCAAGAATTTCATTCTATCGGTTAAAGTAAGCAGGAAATATTTTTCCATGGGCAAAAGAACGGATTCTCAATACGACAGAAAACACATGGTGCGCACACTTGTATGTGAAATTCCACAAGTGAAACTAGACTGCTGTAATGCCTGAAGGTAAATTACATGCTTCAACCTAATCAGATATTCTGAAGGTTCTTTTGGATGATCCTTCTATATCCTCTGCAACTAAACCCTGTGCCATAATAGAAATAATTTAACTATAATATAGATAACCACAGACTTATCTCACGAATATAATGCTACATCAATTCAGGTCACCATTACATCCCTCCAGCTCTTTTTCACCACACTAGTCATTTTAGTACCTATGTATTAGTTTTACTATATTGCCATTATCTAACAGATCAGTTACAACCTGGGACAACCAACTCTATCTTTTTGTAAACTGTTTTAAATACTCATTTAGGTTTCAAATTAGTGGGCACTGCCAATAAACTTCAGTGTTTTTTGATCATGAACCCAATACACAATTTATTAAATGAGATATTTGCTTTCATTGTGAAGAATTTTCTATTCCTGCATTCATCTGTAGCTCATTAATACTGCTTCCTTAAGCCAACAAGTTGGCAAAGCAATTATTTCAGACTAGACACACCATTGGGTTGATTGAGATGTATTAAGGTATTGCTGGTACTCCCAGGAAACAGTTAGTTGTTGAAAAGACCCTTTCAGAAATTTGCAAGAGCATTTAGGATGCAGCCAGATTGTAAAGCAAAATACATCAACCTCACTGTAGATGAAGCATGAAAAGTGTTATGTCTGAAGTGAATTAATCATTTATCCTACAACTACTTTTTCATGTTTTACAAACACAGAGAATGATACTACATGCATCCGTTAAGAACTGCATGTTTATGGAAGCCATCAGTCACCACAGGATTTCTGTCTGGACTGTGCATTTTTATATATCTGTGCAAATTTGTGCACACTTTTCCAGGTAGAAGTATGAAAAGTATTTAAGTGTGATTTCTGGTGGTCCAGAAACAAGATAAACAAAAAGAACCTAACATTTCTAACTTTCAAGTGTCATTTTTTATTCAGTTTTGCCATTTCTAATTCTTGCAATAGCAGTAGTGGTTTTATTTATTTGCTTTAATCTTAGTTTTATTTTCATGCAAATATATTTTAAAAAAAAAAAAAAACAACAAACCCCACTTCACAGATCCTAAGTGTTTCTGACAGTATTGTGAGTTTTTTTGTCCAAGAAGTATTTTCTCTTTTTTTATCAGAAAACACTTCACAATATGAAACAAACATACACGCAGCAACACAGAACGACTGTCTATCCTGTCAATATTTAGGAGCTAATGCTCTTGTAATTCAACCAGGCAACAGAGGCCAGAACTCCTCTGATTTATTCTTAACACAGGTGTGTTTTTGTGGTCCCCAACAAATCACTTTATCTTCTGTCTGGTTTCTTATCAGTTAAGTGTATGTCTTATCTACCACTTCAAAAGGGTGTGACGTTTTCCTTATCAGTGCCTCTGAAGTCACAACATAAAAAGACCAAGTCATATAACATAAATTGTTCTGTTCTCCTGTGGACTGTCACTGCCACACTACGGCAGCACAACCATGACAGTGTCTAGGATCTAAAGATAACTTTTTTGCCCTTCTAAATTGTGCACATATAACAGAAGTGCTTTCCATTCCCCTCTCACAGGAGTGGAAGCTCGGTGCTAAACAGCAGTGCTTGACATCAACTCTTCTCCGTTCCTTCCAGTGAGCTCGAACAGCTCTGTGCATGTGGTTATCATTAGACAACCATATTTGTTTAACCTTTCAAAGGAAGGAAGAGGTCTTTGGCATGTTCCCAGGAGTACATGCAGAACCTGAGTCTCACATCCTGAATTTAATTGAGCAAGTACATGTCAAAAACCCAAGTTCCACTGTAAGTGAAACTACAGTATCATAACAACGTGTGGTGGCAATGGAACTAGTGGGCAAACGTTGTGGTGTGACATCTGTCCAACATGCACTTAACCACATGCTGTACATCATTAATGAGAACAATGTTCTTCCCCACTGCATTGCTTTTCACCATTACTAATAGAGCAATCACTCTCAGAACATAAAGGATGAAAAAAAAATGGTTAACAGGATTCTGCGTTTCAATCCAAATACGCCATTTGTACGTTACTTATTATTCTATCGCAATTCAAATGGTGAGGAGATCTTCAGAAGACAAGCTAATGAAAAATTTTTGTCTATAAATAATTTTCTGCTAGGGAATTAATAAATGAAGGCAGAAGGGAAATAAATAATCCTAATCACATTCCCCATTCAGAAACTAAACATTAAATAGATTAGTTCAGCTGTAGCTATATATATCATTATGGCAAATTCTGTCACTCAAGAGGGCAGACCAAACGTTAGGCATCTCAACTGCAGGATGCTATCATATTAGCCATCCCATTCCTTAACACATTTTTACTACTGATTTCAGAAAAGGAAAGAAAAAAGCTTTAAGTACACACATCTATTTAGCAGAACATAGATAAGCAAAGGCAGAGATGAGACAAGCCTGACTGAAAAATATCAAACACCTTCAATTTCTACTCATTTCAATGAGCTCTGAAGGCCCTCAGAACCTTGTACGACCAAGATTTATAAGCCACGTGTTATTTATGTTCCAAAACTTAATCTGCAACTTACAGAATGGAAAAAAAAATAGACAAAGGAATTAAATAATTAATTATTTAGCTCTTTAAAACCTAGATGAAACCACATTATCTAAAATGTTTTCACATCTAGAAAATGAAGTGCATATTGAAGGGATCACATTGTGGCATTAATCAACTCCAACCTGCAGCACTCCTGTACTGAAAAGTCCAGCAAACAGGTTCCAGCTATGTCTAGTTTCCCTCAGATGGATCTTTAGCAGTGTTACCCTTACAAAAATAAAGCCACACCCAACCCATAGTACAGATAAATTAAAATACATCTGTGTAAACAGGCTATCCCATCCTATTATACACAGAACGCACATCTGGACTGGCATGTTTTGCACAAAGCTGTAACCTAATGTAATTGAAAAAAGCTGAGGTATTACGGCCCAGAAACAGACTTTATAAATAAAAACTGTAGCATACTGTTAAACCATGGAAGTGCTACCAGCTGTAACTATGACATATCCGGAATTCATACTTCTGCACGTTTAACTCTCTTTTTCACAGAGCTTAGATGTAAAAAAAAAAAAGGGAGCTCACAGAAGATGTAGTCCCAAAGAAAAGGGACATTCAGGATTTTAATTAAGGCTTTAAGGTTCATGTTCACATCAGGTTTTCCTCAAGGAAATGCCATTGATTCAGTGGGATTGCTGCTAATACCTCTGAACCTGTGAACATCAGAACTGAGTTCTTAATATGTACTTGATTTCATACAACCGAGAAATGGGCATAAATGTTCCTGGAAAAGTCTAACTTCAACTACTGAAGGCAGTGGTATGGATTTTCTTGCATATGTGAGGAAAAAAAACTAGATTTGTCAACTTGATTATTTGTCTACCCCCTCAGCAAAATAAAATATACAAGAAAAACATACAAGTTTTCCCGAACAACTGTGTCCATATGAGGGGCTTTTTCCAGCAGAGGTATGTCAGTGCTACACCTCACTGTACCCACAGCCAAAATACCTGGGCCAGCAGAAGCTCCTAGTCCAGGCCTGACCTCAAGTTACAGTTTGACTCTTAAAATCTAAGCAAAGATGAAATGGAAGGCCATGAATGACACTGAAATACGTCATTTAAGTATTTTCATTATTCCAAAAGGCTGATTTGAAAGGAAACCGACAGAAAAGATTCTGTGAACAGCAGCTGACCTTTTGCGAATCACAAGTTCAAATGTAGACAGTGGTAATTCAATCCTTTACAAAGATGGAAGACAGAAAGGAGGAAGCATTGGTCAAAAGTCATCCTATAACTTGAGGGAAAAGAGGAAGACTGTCTCCCATACTGATAAACAAGCAATAGTGAAATGGAAGGAAACGACAACGAAGTTTGGCAAATGGTCTAGCATGAACACGACTTCATGCTGTGGGGAGAAACCAGACAGACTACCAGCTAGGACAGTTTCAGAAAACAGTGATATTTTAAGACCATGGAGCATTTAAAATTCTTACTGAAACACCCATTGTCACAACCTAGCACCAAGGCTAGTATTTAAGCACCACATTAAATACATTTCCCTGTTACCATCGTTCGAAAGAGGTGTGGGAAACCTAAGGCCACACTACACACAGCCCTTATCGTCACGTCGTACAAACTACGGCAGTATGCATGGCATAGCAAGAACCCCTGAAAGCCCAGGTTTGCTATCAGAAATGACAATGTTCCCCAAAAAGACAATGCCGCAATGAAAATATTAGACAACAGTCCAGATTTTCAGCGACACCAGTTTCAGATACCACATAATTTGAGTTTCAAATGCTGTACACATCTGACAAATCTTCTGCTCTCTACACTAGTAGAGTGCCTAAATCTGCCTAAGAAAGCCCAACAGCCTTCCTCCAAATTACTTGCAAGAAGCAATTTGTACAGCCAGACTAATCTCAAAATAAAGCAATTAATTTGAGGAAAAAAAGGAAAGAAACAAAAAAAATCCCTTCTCCCAGTAATTTCCACTTTGCTCAACTGATTATGCGACTGCAAATTAATACGTCACCTGCACTAGCACTCACAAGCCTTTTAGCCTCTCTCAGAACTTGCTTTAATAAAACAGCTGCATGTAGTGGAGGAAATATGTAAACATCTCTCTTGTTTCTCTGCACCATTGTGTCAGCTATTCTACATGTCTTTGAAGGTGCTCCAGAATCAGCATGGCTCTGCTTTTCCCTTTTTCTCCTTTTGGGAGGAGGAAGAAGCAGAGAAGGAAGGACAGGCTGGCAAACAGAGGGCTAACTCTGTGCTTGCTGTGCTCTTGACAGTAAGGCTGAGATTATTTAAATTCAGTTTACACAGGCTCTTCTGTAAGGACAAAAGAAACCACTACTGGTGGTTAAAAATGCAAAAGGTTTTGATTGTAATGGCTTGACAATCAGCCAAAAATATGACTAGGGGGAAAAACACAGCAAGGCAGCTATGACCAGAATGGAAGAAACAAAGAAAAACACATGGCTTGACTTCAGAGCAGAAAATTGACTTAGGCTTTGCATAAACGACAGCATACCTCCAAGCTTGCCTGATCCACAGTCTGCCTGGAATGAGAACATGTAGTCTAAAAGCAGGACCTATTAAAAGGCATTATGTTTCTAAACAGCATCTGTTATGTACTAATAAGCATTACTTAAAGGACACAGGCCTTAAATTGCTACCAAACGTGCACTTATCTGAAACTGCTGCAAGGCAATCACTACAAAAATGTCACATGACACCATGGGAATTTGTCTAATATAAAATGTTTTTATTTAGTTTGGCTTGAAATCATTACGCAGAAAAAATATGGAGGCACCTTCTGAGATTTTGAAACTGTGCAACTTCACAGGAATGAAACATAGCAAGAATTACATCAGCAGAGCCATTTGCCATCTGTTGTCAGTAATACTATAAAGACCAGCCACCAGATAGCAGTTTCAAAGGTTACAAGCACAACATTTTTAAGCATCCACAGACCTCTCAGTAACTGAGCAGGACACAGTTTACTTTGGATATGTGTGACTTGAGGGTCTGCCAATCATTTTGCAAAGACAACAGACCAGAACTGCGAATTGCCACATGGAGCATTTGGGAGTCTCTCAGTACGCAACCATTATACAATGTGGAAAAAAAATAGCAGCCTGTTCTATGTAGGTTCTTGTAACACACTCACAACCATAATGTCTGCACACCTCCCACTTGCAATTTTAAACCAGCTAGACTTTCTCTTATGTTGTTTGTTTTCTCATACTTTCCCCCAAGGGAAGGAGTGTATTCACTGCCACACTATTATGGAAAGGGACTTGGGTTTATTTGCTGGGGTTTGTACTGTATTTTTCTTTAAGGGCAGTAGTTAGGATTTTGTTTCCTGTTTTCTCTCCTTCTAGACCATAACTACATATTTATGTTAAAGACAGCAAGGTTTCCGTAACTTGCCTTACCTGTGGCAGGGAAAGCTAGGAGTTTATAACAGCCCTTACCACTTAGATACATACGCTCCTCAGTCTTAGTAAAATTCCACCTGTTCCATACACGAGACTTTAGCTACACTGAACGAGTACGGTTGTTGATCAGTCTCATCTTAGAGCTCTGAGTAGCTTTTCTAGACGTGGGGGCCACATTTACAATATACAGCGCCTCTATGCCACCTGAATGTTGTGGTTCCACCTTCCAGGTTGCTGACTTCCTGACCGTAAACTGATTCACATGGATTTCAGGGAGGGCAGGAAGATTTCCCTCTTCCTAGACAGAAGGAAATTTAAGGCTTCATTAGTGCAACTGTTGAACTAGACTTACAAGTTTCCCACCTGGTAACTATTTCTCAGGTTCCAGTCGTATACACCTTGTTACTCATTGAATGCCCTTCCTAGCCTTGCTGGTAGATGGTTAACACATACAAATCTGACTTTCAAAGTGTTCCAAAATGAAACAAGGCTGAATTTAAAACCAGAACCTCAAATTCTAGGTCAACAGCTGGCCTGCTTCTCAACAGTAAGGTTTGCCTAGGACTTAAAAAGGAGCTAAGAAACCTGGAAGCCTAAGCCATCTTTCTCTCTGAAAAACAGTTACAGGAACAGACCTCAGGAATATGTAGTTGCAGCATCTCAATTACAGCATGACATAAACTGAAAAGCACCATTCGCACAAGAGCTAATGGCCGACTCCAATATGTTCTTAAAATGTGCTGTAAACTCAACCTATTACCAATTGTTCCATAATTCTTTTAAACATATGTATATCCAATTAAATAACTATGGCAAAACTTGGATGATACCTAAAAGCAATAGCTTCTGTCCCAAAAGAGGAAGGGAATAGAAGAACTATTCTAAACATTCGAGAGTAACAAAAAGGTCAGAGGAAAAAATGTAGACATTAACTGAAGTGCCCAACAGTACAATGTTTGCTTGGATATGAAAAACCAACCCCCATTCATATAGAGATATTTTATTTAAAATTTTATTTAAACATCAGCAGAATTGAGAGTCTTCCAAAAAAAAACTGAACAGCATTATATACAAATGTTTGACTTTCATAAGTGGCCAACAGGAGGGAGAAAATAGAGCAATCTATGGTGCATTTAGCCATGAGCAGCTAGAGGAACTAATGAACAACATCATTATTTTACTGAAGGGGATGAAGTAGGTGCTTTAGATAAATGGCAGCAACTTAAAATGCGTTTCAGAAGATAAATTCACTTTCTCTCCATTTACCTGCTAGCATGACAAATTAAGAAAGAAGACCATAAAAACAGAGCAGGAGGGAAAGCAGTGCAAAAGCTAACTGAGGTGATGCAACGGGCCCTTATCCAAACAAGTGCGTGAACAGAGATTCTTGGAAGTGCTCCTAGTCAAATATAAATAGGAACACTGCACACGCCAGGCTCCCTTGAAAATCCACTATGGAGCATGTGCAGAAGATCCACCTGTCCTAAAATCAGCTCCCTACCAAGCACCAGGAGCCATTTGGGAACTCACATGAAGTCTGTTCATTTCAAAGCAGTGCAAGTACTGCATGGCTGAGTTCTCTCTGTTGGCCTCTGCGGCACTGAGCAGCTCTTTACCTACTGTCAGAAACACCAGTAAATAAAAAGAAGACGAGGGGTCAGTGGCTTTTCCAAAAAAAATCCTTGTTAGAGACCACGAATTTCTCGTTCTACAGTCAGCTTGCAATCAGCAAAGAAAGTTTTTACTGAAGGCTCTTTAAATAAAGGGTAAGTACTCTGCAGTATAGAAAGACTTTTCTCTCTCATCTCTGCACCAAAATAATCCAACTAATTATTCTTCTGTGGTCAAGAAGAAACGTGTTTACTGCTCCTTTTATCCCTGTTAAACCATGCTGCTCTTGTTTTGCTCAGTTTGTGTAAACATTTACTGATGCTGCCTGAGATTTGACCTTAAAAATGTCGCAGCATTTTTACACACGCTGTTCTTTAGTAGTTCTCCAGTACTCAGCCATTAAAGTCCCAAACACAGGCACCTGTGCTGCCAGACCCCTCAACAAACACTGGAAACAGGCGCTTGGAGACAAGTCTTTCACCAGCATCACCTGTGGAGCCAAAGCTGATGGAAATCATCGGGCCAGCTCCTCTCCGCTTCAGGACAGGAATGAACTACCCTAAAACCTGGAAAGGTTACACGTACGCTTGGGAAAAGGGCAAAAAAACCCCTGTAGCTGTTTGACCCTGCTCTGTGCAGGGGGGTCAGACCGAACTATCTCCCTCCGGCCACCCTGTGGAAGCAGGGCGCTGGGAGCATGGCGATGAGGAGCCGGGGCTCGCCCGGCCATGACCTCAGGCGGCTGAGCAAACTTTTCCTGGAAAGGCCGGGGTGTTTTGCGGCGTTTTGTCCGCTTACGGAAAGCCTGGCTGTGGTGCCGCGGGGAGCCCGCCATTTCGGCGCGGCCGGGGAGGGGGGGGACATGATGCGGGCTCCTCACAGGAGGAGCGGGCTGGCGCCGCCGGACAGCCCGGGCGGGCGGTGCGTCAGCCAGGCACCGCCGTCCAGCCTCTGCGGGTGGGCAGCCGGCCCGCCATGAGGGGAAGCAGGAGGGAGGCGAAGCGAGCGTGGCGGCCGCGGTGAGGGGAAGAGAGACAGGGCAGGGGCCGACGGGGCGGGGAGGAGACGAGGCTGTGGGGTAGCTCCCGAGCGTTCTCGTTCCCCTCTTACCAGCGGCGGCTCTTCCTCCTGCCTCGGCCTCCATCACTTCCTCTGAGGCGGGCTCCCACCGCCGCGGCCCGCCCCCGTCCCGGAGGGGTGGCGGTGCGGCCCGGGCAGGGCAGCAGCTGAGGGCGGGAGGCGAAGGACAGCTGTCGGGCGGGCCGGGGCTGGGCTGACAGGAAAAGCGGCAGTCGGAAGGCGGGGGTGGTGGTCGTGGAGCGGCTGGGGAATCAAAAAGACAGGGGAGGTGACGGTAAACAGTCTGGAGAAGTTTGTGTGGGAGCGAAGGCCGAGGAGGCGAGGGGAGGCGGGCTGCGAGCTGGCGGGGAGGGGGCCGCGGGCTGAGGGGGCAGCCCTCGACCTCTGCCATGAAGGCCTAGTGTGCAGGACGGCTTAACTAACAAAACTCCTACCGCAGGATCCAAATTCTTCATTTAAAAGGCCCAGAATGGCAAATCCTAGAGCTAAGAGGCGTTTCTTTAAACTCAGGTGGCAGAGGCAGAAGGTTTATGAGGGAAAATAAGTACAAAAATGACATTTTTTTGTAGCATTCTTCCGCCATGACCATTGTCAGTGTGAAAGAGGGTTTTGGAAAAGCTAGGCGCAGAGCCTGCTGTTTGTTACTACAAGCTGTACAGAGAGCACACAGTTGTCGGAAAGTGGAATCCAGGTGCTGACTCCTGGGAGCCTTCCTACCACAAGTATACAATGGCTTAATTGTTTCTAGAAAGAACAGACACAATATCAAAGTAAAAGATGTGATGAGAAAAGTACATGAAACTGACAGTATGTTTGCAGAGGAACAGACTTACCTTTGCACTTAGGCCATCTGGGAACACAGCTGGGACCTGAAAGCAAGGTTTCAAGACACAGTCTCCAGCGTTTCCCATTATTGTTATGTATTCCATTGCCTATCAGCACAGTGACCAAAAATTCCGTAGGGCTGCTCCTCCTTTAAAATGGTTTAAAACACATAAAGAAGATTTGCATTGTCTTTCCTTAGCAGAACAAAGTGAACTCAGCTCATGCACTGATGCTCTCAAAAAGCAGCTGTTTCACAGCCATGCTTTACAGAGCATCAGAAGATTTCAGTACAATGGTGCCATCACGTGAAACTTTATACCTTCCACCACTACCCCTGTCACACTCAGCCCAGAGGTTTGGCTGTACCATGATCCAAGGCCGAGTGTGATGCAGCATTGCTGCATGACCTTGCCTGAGTTTTACTGACAAAATTGTTAAGCTATGAGAAAGTCCCTGAACTAGAGCCATGACAGACACGAAGTTTACACCTTGTCCCACAAGCATTGTTGGGATGATAGTAGTTAGCTGGTGAAACATTCAAGAGAAAAGATAAAGAAGGAAAGAAAAGCAGAAAAGGCAGAGATAACTCGGTTATTGCTGGGGATCAGCCCATACCAACAAATGGCAGAGACCAACTTTCCCCAGTGTATTAGAAACTTCCTGGCCAGCTAGGACTTCCCAGTTTTCTTACCAGGAGTGGTAAGCATATTACTGTTTAGCCTAGTAATCTGTTAGTCCTAGCTAACTATTTTGCATACTAGCTGATAAATAATTACTTAAATTGTGTGTATCCTGTTTGCAGAGTCTCTTTGTGCATGGTAGCAACCCATTGATCATGAGTTGCATGCTCTCTTGCTAAAGTACTTTCTCCCTGCCTTAAACTATATAAACAATTAAAAATAAAATTTAAAAAACTGTCTGTACACAGCAGTTAATTTTTGCTAATACTGCAAGAAGACCAGAACTGAAATTATAACAGCCACCCAAGAACTTGCCTACATTTAAGTTATATAAAATTTCATTTTTTTTCCATTATTGCTAAGCATTGGGTGTACATCAGTGGTATCAACTGCAGAAGAACTAATATAAATAAGGCAACAACATAAAATATATAACATTTTATATCCAAAAAAAAGATGAGTAAAATTGCTGTTACATCTTTCAATTTACCATTTCTATGGAGTTTGTTATAGAAGAGGCATTGGTCCACAGGGAACAGTGAGCTTTACACAGAAAAGTTTGTCTCATCTCTTTTTGTGACATTGCATTCCATCTACCTAAAGACCAGCTTCAGTCTTTCCTGGGGATCATTTATTTTTATTAGAATGGAAAAGAAATATAGAGTGTTAGATCTTGAAATTTCTATTTAAAGTCCCATTATAGTTTAATGTTAAATAGCATAACAGCTTGATTTCTCCCTCCTCATTAAATGTTGAACAGCAGAGATAAAAATTGGAATATATTAAACACTTCACAGTTTAAAACATTGGTCAGTGCCTGCCAATAACAAGAAATAAAAAGTCTATACGTAAGTAATAATAAAACAGATAAAAATTAAAGAGCTGTTTCTAAATGAAGGACCATATTCAGTTCTTGTTGTCATCAGTACTAAAAAGCTATTCGAGCTGGTTTCTGGCAGTTGTGCAATGTGGTCAGAATGCATATGCAGAAAGTATATTTTTCTCTTACTCAGCAGTTCAAATAATTTTTAAATGTATCAGACAACTGTACAGAAAATTATTCAAGGTGATAGCCAGGGCTTTCATAGTTGAGTTACTTCCATTTCTTCTTTACATCAAGATGAGTGCCATGCCAGTCACATTTGTGTATAGCAAGAAGAAAAACAACCAGTGTTTAGCTGAGTCAGCTGTGTCTGTGACTTACCTTCAAATATCCAGGGCTTGGTTTCTTAATTATGGATGGGGACATTAATTTGCACAGACCTCAAATCTCCAGTGACTTGGGTATCTGTTGTTACAGGCACATAAACACCTGTGAGTGCTAATACTAAAGCTGCATTCATAAGTAGTTTCAACTTCAGGTGTAGAAACATTAGGGGAAGGAACAGGTTTCATTTCTGAATAAAATTCTGAATAAATTTCTGAATAAAATTTTTCCCCAAAAAAAATATTTCTATTAGCTTCTTCATAAAGGATTAGTGAAATAATCTTCCTTGGTCTATATTTTTTCTACTCTCTTTTGCCAGTTGTGAACACTTTGAAAACTAGTACTACAGTCCAAACAGAGAATATCAGTTGTTTCAGAGTGCAGGGATCTAATAGACGTATCTACACTCTACAAGAATATCTACTAGAATGCCTAGTATTTTACAGCATTCAAGAAATACCCTCAATATGTATCTATAGAGCAGCTGCAATGTCCCAAACATTTCCATAATTTCTCATGCAGAAAGTTAATTAAGCAACTGTAGACCTTAAATCTTGATTTATTCTTTGCATATGCTTTGTTCATTAGACCACCCTGTACTTAGATTTTTTTTAATTGATAATATTTATCAAAGACTTTTTTAAAGAAAAAAAAAGCACAAGTCTGAAATAACTATGAGAAGACTGGTATGTCATTGTCCTGTTTGGTATCATAAGAAAAGTTTTACTAGATGGTCACAAAGAAAAATTAGTTTGTAAAAATCTTAATTTACATATAAGAATGAAAGACTGCAGAATTTTAGATGTAATTAGCCCATGTCAGTGGCAGATTTTGCCTTATATAAAACTGCAATTTTCTGTGTTCGCTGTACTAGCTGCTGCTTCAGCCTCAGAGGCTAGCAACAGTTAGTTTTACAAGTTGTATTGGTCAGAGGAAGAAATGGATGGTGGAATCGGGGTCTTTTTATTTAAAAGAATCCACAGATTTCTTTGTGTCTTAGCACAGGATGATTTAAATGACAGACACAGCTCATAGCTCCAAACCCTGCTCAGCCACCACCCAATCCAAGAGATTTCTTCAGAGATTTTTTTTTTTCTTAAGGTTTCACAATTACCAGCTCTCTTGAGATTATATAGTAGCTTTCTATTCTTAGCATATTTCTCCCTCTCTCTCACACATGCATACACATACACTTCCTACTCAAAACAAGACCCAGCAAAACCTTCTGCCCACATAGTTATAATTCCCAAGAGAACCTTCATATGCTTTTGTTTTGGGCAGTGACAATGTGCATATGTTTTGATTTCAGGCCCCCTGTTGGTTCTCATGCTTCAGTTTAATGAAGATAGACCGACAAGCTATTAAGCTCTCCAGTTTCAGCAAGCTGTAACCCACCTTCTAGAGTTCCTTTGACCTTGCAAGTTGAAGTAAGATTTTTTTAACATGTTGCCTATTCAAAGATATTACTGAGTAAATGTTTTCGTTTAGCAAATACACACATTTTCCTATTGGTGTTTGGTTTTAAAAGTGTAATGTGCTTGGACTCTTATAAAGACCATAATAGTAAATTAGATAACTGCTATGACAAGGAACAGTAAAGTTACCTCTGAGTTTCTTAAGTCAGTAAGAAAGAGTCTAAGCAGTAGAAATGGACAGATATCTTTTCGTAGTTAAGTCATTCCTCATGATTTAAGTGAATTACAACTGTGCTAAAAATATCCACAAAGATATAATAAAATTGATTCAATTAATTTTCTGTTTACTTCTACATAAGCAGGTTTCTGATGAAAAATATTGCTGGGTATTTTGCAAGAAGTTTCTTTTAAGCCTTTCCTGTTCTTCCTAAGTATTATTGCTTGCCTGAAAAAAGGCAAAGAAGTTTGGGGCAGTCCCAGCCAGTCAGCCAGCCTTCTATCTTTAATACAGAGACGTAACAATTTTTGCTTTGAAAGTTACATGAATCACAAATCATCCCTTTCCTGTGAATCCAGACAGATCACAGTTTGAAGAAAAAAGGGTGCCCCAAATGAAGAAATTTGCCACAGATACATGAATTATAATACTGTTTGGAACTGAAAGACAACAAGAGTTCACCTTCTGGAGCATAGATTTCATGGATTCAAATTCCAACACTGTGGTTGTAACTGGTAAGATTTTTATTTATTCTTTTAGCTAGAGATGGTATGCACACATACTTGATCGTTGTCGTAAACAGTTCCCTGGAGGGAAAAATAGTAGCAAATGGTCATACTAACAATTCCAAATGGAAAATAACTTGCTGCTCTGCCTTCCTAAGAAAAATCAGATGCATGACAGAGGAAACAGACTGCAGTCCGCCCTCTTTACTGCCATCCAGTTTGGTTTGTTGTCCATTCTCTCCATGTTTTAATCTTTGTTGACATTCTCTCTGATCCAAACCACATAGCTCAAGGCACTGCAGGCTAGTATTAGATAAAGCTTACCCAAAAGAAGCTCTGAAGCAAGAAAACCAGGTTGCATCACAATGTCACATAGTCAGTGTCCAGAATTAGAGCAACACATGGCAAGTTTCAGGGTCTCAGTTTCAGGGTAAGGTAAGGGAGATTTAAACAGGAGATGCTGTCTCATCACTGCTCAACTAGACCATTAAATTTAAATATACCAAAGGAGCATGCCTGAACATGCAGCACAAGGGACCAAATTTGGAGTTTCTCTTGCTGGCTATAAGTACCGCTGAATCAGTCACAGAAGCACCAGCTAGAGACTTCTGAGCTTTAAAAGGTTAAAGCTCTTAAGGAATGCTGCTACTTGCTATTCCTCTTGTTGCCACTGGCTCATCTAAAGGCAATCATTACACGTATCTTGACATGTGAGTTGCTGGATAATTTTCCACTGCAGGTCATCCGAGGACATAGCAGTGAGGTTGAAGCTACATCAAAGAGGTTTGCATCTTGCTGTTTTCAATTAAACACTTTTTATTTTTTTTAATAGCTGCAAGATGGGCAGAACTAGTTTGGCTTGCTCTAGACATAACTGCAGTGGAACTGAATGGGAGTGCAGGAGAGAGCAAGATTTATTTGCTAACATCTTCAAAGGCTGACAGTCTGGTTCTCTCCTATGATATTTATGGCACATACCCTTGATGGGCACACTTCTTAGCACCCTATTAGTTTTTTCCTCTCCTTAGAGAGCTATTTAGGTGTAGAAATCTACTTCTTCAAATAGTTTTAGATTAGTGTGTCCAGTTAAAGACACAGGTGCGTCTTTAAGCTGCTACAGAGATTATCACAGCATGCCTTTCTCAATATTTATTGAACCCAATTTATTATATAGTGCTTAACGATTGTCTCCAAGTTATTGCAGGTATTTCAGTACTGGAAAACTCTTACATTTAGTAATTTGTTTTCATAGAACAATTTTACCCTAAGCAGTAGTTTCACCATTGAGATATATCTATTTCATTGTGAGCTATTAAATAACTCTATTATAATTCTACCCATCTGCACACACCTCACAAACATGCACAACAATTACAGCTTCAAAATGGAGTAGCTGTCACCCTAATTTTGCTCTGAAAGTGGAGTGGGACCAAGTGAGGTTTTATTTTCCCTGTTAATGGGAAATGAGTACTATTTCCCTTGTTCCCTCCCCATAGTACAAACTTAAACCTGGGGAAAATACTGTCAAAAATAATAGCACCATCAGGCTTTTCATAATATTAAAGAGAAAAGATTGAGCAGTTATGAAATAAGTACTAACAAATTAAGAAATGCTTAAAGTCTAGCATTAATTAAGCTGTCATAAGCTTGCATTTAGGCTTAATTATCTCCACATACAAATATGCTGTCAAGTATTTATTTGTCCATTTAAGGAAAGAGTTATAGCATTAAAACCATTTCACAAACTTGTTTTCCTGCCACCTAGTATCTAAGACTTGGCAGCACTCTGGATTGAGAACAGTAATTGAGATTAATAAAGATAGTGGGTGTTTTCCATCAAACGTTTTCATGACAAAATGCCCATCTAGCTCAAAATGAGTTTTTTAGCTTTTTATTTTAAAAAAGTCTTCACAAAAAAGGCTGCATAAAATTAAAAATGGTACTTCAGATTCAAAGAGTCCTTTTCCCTTTCCTTCTCTCTTTTCCTGTGGGGAAAAAGCGAAGGAAGATATTTTGCCCAGCACCACAAACAGCACATTTTCCCTGGCAGAAAATGTAAATTTTCACTACTTGGAATTAAAAAAAAATTATAAATGAAACAAAATTTTTCTTTTTCAAGTCTTTTCATTAAATATGCATATCTTCATGAGCTTTTACGATAAGAATGGTACATTGACTGTGACCTGGGAGTATTTAACACCAGATCTTTATGTAGTGGTATTTATGTGGATGATGGTCCTTGCCCAATCATTATTTGCATGATCTGTCCTGTTGGCTGTACATTTACCAGCTTCAGTTAAGGTTATATCATAAGTAAGCCTTGACATAAATGAAGATTGCAGGACTAGTTCTTCTATCAGTGAATATAAAAAATAAAAATACTATTCCCTTAGATGCTGTAAAGGCTAAATCTTATCTAAAAAATTCAACCTTCGTAACCAAAAATATGAAGATAAAGAACAACTATGTGTGTGCATACATGTCAGCATCTAATCTACAACTGCAGAGCATGCACAGGTTAAAAGCACCCTTCTTTCTTTTCAGGTTTTGGTCCCTTTAGGCAATACCTGGTTAATTCTAGCTGGGAAGCAGTGAAGGTAAGCATAGGAAANACCACAAACAGCACATTTTCCCTGGCAGAAAATGTAAATTTTCACTACTTGGAATTAAAAAAAAATTATAAATGAAACAAAATTTTTCTTTTTCAAGTCTTTTCATTAAATATGCATATCTTCATGAGCTT
Organism: Syrrhaptes paradoxus; assembly: GCA_013400615.1. Classification (NCBI taxonomy): domain Eukaryota; kingdom Metazoa; phylum Chordata; class Aves; order Pterocliformes; family Pteroclidae; genus Syrrhaptes; species Syrrhaptes paradoxus. The sequence continues at coordinate 101,983 of VZTO01007952.1, read as the reverse complement.
TTACGATAAGAATGGTACATTGACTGTGACCTGGGAGTATTTAACACCAGATCTTTATGTAGTGGTATTTATGTGGATGATGGTCCTTGCCCAATCATTATTTGCATGATCTGTCCTGTTGGCTGTACATTTACCAGCTTCAGTTAAGGTTATCTCATAAGTAAGCCTTGACATAAATGAAGATTGCAGGACTAGTTCTTCTATCAGTGAATATAAAAAATGAAAATACTATTCCCTTAGATGCTGTAAAGGCTAAATCTTATCTAAAAAATTCAACCTTCGTAACCAAAAATATGAAGATAAAGAACAACTATGTGTGTGCATACATGTCAGCATCTAATCTACAACTGCAGAGCATGCACAGGTTAAAAGCACCCTTCTTTCTTTTCAGGTTTTGGTCCCTTTAGGCAATACCTGGTTAATTCTAGCTGGGAAGCAGTGAAGGTAAGCATAGGAAAAAAGAAAAGGAGGGGAGGGAGGTGTTTTGTTTTATGGAGGTCCCAGTACAACGTGTTTTCAGGCTTTCCATTCTCTTCAAAAAAGTTATTTCTCATGACCCAGTAAAAAAAATTGTGCCTCATGGAGCAGACTCCCATCATGGAAGAAAGAAGATTGAGAAGGGAAACATTATTTTATTTGCAAATTTATTTTTATGCTATTTAAGCACTTTTCAAAATATTATTTTTGATTTTTTAAAAGGATATTTTTACCCAGGGTGCCTTCTCTGCCACTAATGGATATGCAACAGGTTATCTCTGTCCTCAGTAAACAGATCTTCTCATAGAATCATAGAATGGCTAGGGTTGGAAAGGACCTTAAAGATCATCGAGTTCCAATCCCCCTGACATGGGCAGGAACACCCTCATACCACAACTCATTTTATCATGTCTGTGTGAGGTGATTTCCTTCTCATGCCAGTGTAACCTATTGAGCTCTTTCTGCCTACTTCAGGAACACAAAACCGAAAGCATGCCAGTTCTAAGGATGTCTTCCTGTTTCAGCTTTGGCTTCCACTTTCAAATGACAGTGATGTCTGCAGTTAAAATTGGAAAAAATAAAAGTCATTCAGGTTTCTTCACCTTCCATGCACCTTGACTAGCAGTAACAGGTCTAAGATGGAGTCTTGAAAATTCCTGCTTATTTCCTAAATATGTGTATTGGAACAAATTTAGCTAGGTGATACAAAGACACAGTTTGGATACTTGGCTTTCAGCATAAACTTTTCTGTTACAGTTGTTTATTTTCAAATTATTGTTTGTGTGAACCCACTTCTTGGGACCACAAATAGATTAATTTTCAGGAACAGTTATTTTGCGAGGGTCTTTCACACAAGGTAGGAAGAAGGTTAACACAATGAAATCTGAAGCTAGTTGGGGAACAGTCAAGATAGTAAAACTAAATTGGAAGATCAGTCCAATATCTGCAAGACACAACAGATAATACTAGTAAAAATGGAGAGCAAGACTTGTAAAATGAACTGAGGGGACTATGCTCTATTATGGAGACTGAAATAAGTCCGTAAATATTTAAAATCTTCTGGACACTGAAGTGAAAAAGGTAGCTATAATAAAGTATTAGTAGTGATAGAAAGATGATGGCTTTACAGGACTATAACCATATTACAAGTTTTGGTGACACCTACTGAAGATCTGTCTTGAAAATTAAGTGCAGTCAAGCCAAGACAATTGAAAAACAAGGAGCTAGAACATTTTTCCAAAGACCAAAGCTACAGCAACTCCACCAACCCCTGCATATTTTCTATTCTAGCTGTTGGTTGAAGAATGCTGAGTGCAACTCTATTACCCACTCAAAGTCATGAGGGATCTTATCCCTGTAGGCTAACAAGAAACAAAAATACTTCTGTGATACCTTTCCACACCCCAGTCATCACAGGAGACCCATAAATTATCTTAACTCCCAACTTGACATGTGCCCTAAACCAGTTTTTTTTTGTCAGTTAACAGTGTTCTTGCTCATTATTTCCTGATTCCTATTGGTTCTAATTTTGGGTGCAAGATCATCTTCTGTCTGAAAATGAATCATGTTATTTATCTGCAAGCAAAACAGCCTAAAGCAAAAACACACCGATAAGATGAGTTTTCTGTAACAATGCCATGCGCTGGCTACGCCAGGAAGTCAGAACAGATGTCAGTCCTTGTGTATGGAGGAGAACAAATCCATTTCCCTCTGATGTGACACCCTCTGTGTGGAATTAATTTGTATTCATACTGGGGATGTTGCTTTGGTTTCCTATTCCCTGGCAAAGGTGGTTAATCCAGATAATTCAGGGAAATTTTCTGCAAATCTGGAAGTACTTGGAATTTTGATAGGCTTCTCCACGCTAAATAGCAATCTCATGGTATTGTTCCATTGGCCTTGTTCACATGGTCTTCAGGAGGCTTATGCACATGTATTAAAAGATAGCAACATTTGTAATATTTACATCTGGAAGTAATCCTGTCTTGGCTTTGGGGTTCCTGCATGGATTGCTAAAGTGACATAAAGCCCTCCTGCCAAGTCTCTTTTCTGAGAACCAAGCAAGAGTGCACTCAAACTCATCCTCTAGAAAATACTGAACAGCCAGACCGCAGCTAATAAACATGATTGCTCAGGCTTAATGCCTGTGTGTATTATCCATAACTATCTGAATTACTACCTCAAAATGAACTGGGCTCTTGTCAGAAGCCTGGATACCACAGCACCCTCAGTGATGCTGTAACACTGATATGTGTCATCTTGGGAGCTCGTATCTCAGAAGGGTCCTTATACCAAAAGCATCCAAAATCCTTTAAAAACACATGTAACAGGAGTCCCTGAGTCCTAATTCTCAAAGCATAGCCTTGCCCTCCGTGCTTTTTTGGAACGGAGTCTTTGCTAAAGAGCAATGGCTTCACTTTTTTGAGCAATACTTGCTCTAAGGCACATCTGCTTCCTTAAGATCCCTGCTGCCTGCTTCTCTGCAAGGTGCTTTTGCCCTCTGCCTTGCTGATGGGATCAGCCATTTTCCAGAACCTTTTTGCTCACTGTGGGGAGGATTAGAGATTGATCCAGTGAGCACACAGGCTATTCCAATAGTCGCATTCCTTCTGTGCTCTCATTGGGAACTCATAAAAATGGTTGTGTGATACTGTTTCTCTTACAAATTAACTATTTATGACTAGCTTTTTGATTAATAAGCCAATTTCTATTTTCTGAGATCCCCGGGAATCAGATGATAAATGTTAATAAAACTCTCCAAACCTCTCTTTCTGCTGGTTTAGGAAAAGTGTTTGTTCTGAATCCTTGGATTTCTTATGGATACCATTAAGCAGTGCATCGTCCCACATTGCCTGCTTTATAATAGGAAAATATAATTTTCCAAGAATGTGAGGAGAACCCTACTGTTTTTATATGATCCCAAGTTCTCATCACGGCACAAGATGACTCATGCACAAGGCATTCATCAGCACTGCATCCACGGAGTTCTCATTCCTCAGCAAGTATCCTTCGAGTGTTCAGGGAAAAGGACAGTCAAATGGATCTGAAAGTACAGCTGAACCTGTCAATTCAGGGTCATTGAGAAAAGCTTCAGAGCTTTTATAGACACTGTCACATGGCCCAACATGGTTGTCTAGCACTAGGAAGACAGCTTCTCTTTTAGAAACCTGTCTCACTAAGTTTTTCATGGTTCTCATAACTCCATTCACCTGAAATACCCTCTATAAAGATGCACGAAAGCTCCATGAGCAGCACTTTTAACTCTGGAAGCGCAGGACGTTCTCTCTAAAGGAAAACACTACCAAGTGTTTACTCTGCATTTGATGACAGATCACTGAGTTATTGTGATGTGTTAGTTCTTCAGCACCACATGGGACCCACAGAATCTCAGATCCCCTGAATTTTTCATTCCATATAACAGATTGATGGTCCCACCTACTAATCCTTGATCTGCCTCTGGCTCTGTGTCTCCTCCAGAAACTCCTGTCTGGCACTTGGCAGCTAAAGAACCTATCGGGGCAGTCTACCATGAAGGTCAAAGTCCCCAGTTAATAGGGCACAAATGTAAGTTGAGTGACAACATTCATAGTAATTAAACTGTTAGCGCAAAGAACAGGTCACATTTCCAACTGCTTCTGGGAACTGTGTTTGCTATCAGGAGATGAGGATCAGATCTCTGAATGCAGTTTTTCATCCTGCCACTGACCATGTGGTCTTTGGAAATTTGTCATTTAATCTCTCTGTCTCTCTCCCTCTCTGCTTTAGTTTCGTCATCTGTGAAACTAAGACATTGCTTAGTGCCTTCAGTTCTGTTCTGTAACTTTCTTACATCTCTAAAGCTTTAAAAAGGAATCTGTAGGATTAAAAAACAAAACAAACAAAAAACCCCAAAACCACAAAAAACAAACAACCAAACAAAAAAAATTCGTTTGCAACATACTTGCAGACTGACTGGGTCAACTGGTAACTTCTGGTTTTCCTTCTGCAAAAGCCTTTTCAAGTGAGGTTCACAGAATTCACACATGCAGCCCCCCTGCATCTTCCTGGCAACCCAAATCAGTGAAAATTCAAAAACTCAGGCAAACTCAGTTAAACTTTCTGGAGTTTTCTAAAAGGTCAAGATGCTTCTAACACCCCATGTGACACACAACCACTGCATCCGCACTCAACCGTTCTGTGCAAGTCGCTTCTCTTTGGGGACGGCTGTGTAACAGCATGGGCCAGAACTCCAGCGGACCGGGACTACGACCACAACTCACCCACAAATCAAGGTCGTCAGCTGATAATGCTGGATTTCATTTCCATTTTAGAAAAACTTCTCAACAAAGAATCTTCATGCTTTCTTTTGAACCACACTTCCCACAAAAAAAAATCCTCCAAATCTTTTGTCCTCCTTTAAAATGTCCTTTGCTGTTTCAGCGACAAGACAGGCACTTGTTTACCACTTACCAGTGTCAGCTCTAGTTTCTAGATGCGGTCATCCTCCTCTAACCATCTTCAGTCTCTCACCTTAAATGCAAAAATGGTTTTGGTTAAGGCTGAGACAAGGAAAAACTTTTTTTTTTTTTTGTTCCATGTTTGCCTAACATCTGGTCTAATGGGGTATAAGCCCATGGTTGGGATTCTTAGACAACAAAGTAATACCCATTACTGACAACATGCTGAAATCGCTTAGGACATAGCGAACCATCTTCCTTCGACACAAATTCTCAGCTCTTTGCTATTGGCCAGCTTCTGGTTTTGTCCTGTAGAAAAGTAGTTCTGCATATTTCTCCCATGACAAATGGCGACAAAAGAACGTCAATCCAGACAGCGCGAGAGGAGAACTGCCGAATAACTTAATTTTGGGTCTCCTCATTCTGTACCAAAGTTACGGGTAGTTGAGTCCTCTAAGCCTTACAGTTAAAAAGGAAGAATCTCATTAAATGTTAAAATTAAAGATGCTTTAGAAAAGAAAATGCTAATTGTGAACCAGCTGGGGTTTTCTTTTTTGGAAGCTAAAACACAGTACAGCATTCTCAAGCAAGATGATGCAATGGTCTCTCAAAGACTGTCAGCACGCAGAAGAAAAAAGGCTGGCACTGTTCTCCAAATGTGTTTACTTCCCTGCAGGCATTGTTTCCTTGCTTGTGTCAGATAGTTTATTGAGCACAGCTAATCAATGTTTCCGCTGACAAGAAAATGGGAACAGTTTATATAGAAAGCCAGTGTTGAAGGGCAGATATCCCAGTTAGCACGGCTTAGAACTGTGGGCTTCATCCGCACGAGCATCCTTACTGAGAAATGAAAGCTTGAGAAGACAATGAGATTTAATAAAAAGTTACAGGTTTCTTGGGCTGATCACATACCTCTGCTGCTGACTTTTTGCCTATGGGCCCCCTTAGAAACTTCATCTGTTCCCTCCTTTGGCAGTGGTCTACTCAAATGCAGCAGGGATTTTCAACCACCATTTTACTTTTCTGGGACAAAGCTTTCTGCCTCAGATGCAGTCCTTCTGCATCCTGCCACTGCAGCAGGATTAGAAGCTTATGTGAATTCTCCTTCATTTGTGTCTCTTGATAGCGCAGGTTTATCTACTAGACCTTTGAGAGGAACAGCTCATACCTACACCCAAGCCTCTTTCATGCGTGGACCTTTTCTGAGAGATCCTGTATTTCATGGTTCCCCTGGGCCCAGTCCCTAAGCAATAACCGCTCCCACCCACTGGAGACCGAGCATCCCTTTGGAAAACACAACAATGGCTCCGCATGGACGCCACATTAGGAAATTGGTTAGCACATTTTAGTCTCTTCCAGATAAAAAAGGGGGAGCGACCACAAAACAAATAAATCTCACTGCAGACCAAAGTGTAGGAACCACAGGCTTAGACAGCATTACATTGCTCTTTCAGATGTTTTCTCAGTCAGATGTGCCTGATTTCTTTATCACAGTCTGAGAAATCCAATGCTCTTACCAGCCCACGGTGGCTTTTTTGTAAACACAGGAGCTGTCCAAGAGAGGCCTTGGTGAAAACATAGATCTCCGGATCATGGAGCTGCCAGTCGTTTACCAAAAAGCAAAGGAGCAAGTCTTCAAGATCTGGACAACTCTTCAGCCACTGGTGAGTAATTAGAAAGTTACACAATTTTTCCCCTTCATTTATGAATATTATTATTCTGAGTGGATCTTTAAATAGATCTCTAGAAGAGTATTGCACATTGAAACTGTGATAAAGGTTTCAAACTGAAATTTGGAGCACACAGTAACTAGCATGCTGGTTTAACCCCTTGCCATTTAAGCAGCATAACTGCACACTGAACAATGAAAAAAAAAATCCACCGTAAATTGCAAAAAAGGTACACAGCTCTGAAGTGGTGAGCTGACTAGACACAACAAAAACAAACTAGAGCACAATTTTGATCTCATTTATAATCTCTTATGGAAGTTTCCTTTAGGCAAGAGCCTAAAGCAAGACTCCCTACCTTGAAGGCAGCATTTCACATAACGCTTGGCACTATTGCATTATGGTTTTAAAAAACAGGTCTCATTTTTAATTTCCTGTTATTCACTCTGCTGGGAAAAAACAGCTTACTGTTCACGTTGGGCTGGCTTCATCCGCCAAAGCACTCATCATCCTTGAGCAGTGTGGGAAGAACAAAGGCTACCAAGAGATGGATGCTTGTGGTTTTCACCCAGAAGGTGGCTGTTGCATGCTAGATGGCCCGGAAAAGATTGACTCGACAATTAATATGAAGACTCTCTGGAAAAACATTTCAGTGGAAGGGATTGATATCATCTTTTCCAGAGATGCGGGAAGGTAAACATCACATATCAGGGTCTCACAGTAAAAGCAGAAGTAACTCCATCAGCTCATTTAATCTTTGCAATGACTTTTCCTCCAACCAAAATCACTTTGAAGTGAAGTCTTCAGAGGGGCACAGGTATGAAATTGGGATAAACTTAAATTTTATGTAAAGCAGCCTTCATGAAAAACTACAGCCAGTAGACATTTTTCCATGGATTTGTAAATTCCAAAAGAAACAAGTTCCAACATAGCACACCCTGTGATTAACAGCCCCAGTAAACCTGAGCTATTAAGCGAGTCTGAAAGCAATACTGACTAATAGGAGATTTTAATCTATTTTTCCTAACTGGGAGGGATACAAAATGTAAATACATACACTGCAGAACAGAGCAATTACAGGTACCTTTAGAACGATGTCTGTGATCTCATCATGTGTTTCAGTAGTACTGAAGCCATTTTCTATTGTGCTAGTCTTCATTTAAAAGGAAAACAAAACAGAAAATGATCTATTTTTAAAAAAAATTTAAATTGGCTAATCTTGACCCTTAACTTCAGGATTTGTACCTGCAGATTGAAAGGTAAGGTGATAGGAAAACCCCTCTCCAGATGGTAAGATTGTGTGACTTGCACAAAAACCTGTACTACATGGTTGTAGCTCCAGTGGGCTGTGACCTTTCCCATCTCACATAGCTTAGAGAAGCCTAGAAAAGAATGCATGTCTTGTGATTTTTTTTTTTTATTTATTTAAAGTTCCTTCTGGGTGGGTGTCTGAGAAACCAGACCATCAGATAAGGAACATTTGTTTTTCAAACTTGGTTTATTTCACCATTTCCTTTATTCACTAAGCAAATATGTTTTTAATAATTTCATAAACCAGATCTGGTTTGGCTACTTCAAGAATATTTAAATTTAATCCAAGTTTACTGTTCCTTAATTCAGGTTTCTGGTTTTGTTCTGAATGTTGCAGGTATATCTGTGATTACACCTACTACGCTTCTCTGTACTATGGCAGTGGAAGAGCAGCTTTCATCCATGTGCCTCCATTATCCAAATCAGTAACAGCAGACTTTCTAGGAAAAGCTTTACAGACAATTATCTTAGAGATGTTAAAACAGTGTGGGGAAGAAAGTGAGCAAGATGGTTCATAGAAGAAAAATATGAGGATTTCTTAGAATGCAATTCCTTACTCTCTTAAATGAAGCAAATCTAAAGATTATTTAAAAGCCTTACATAAAGGATTTTATATTCCATGTTATTTTCAGTGAAATTTCCTTACAAAACCCAAACAACCTTTTAGATCTCTCTTTGGTATAAAAGGCTTAAAAAAACCCCAAATGACTGGCAGTCTGTATTGTTAGCAATGGTAAGTTTGCTTCAGATTTAAGGCAGCTTGAAACTGGACTTAATTTTAGATGCTTAATCCTAGTTCTGAGGGTAGAAAAGACTTTTTAATAAAAGACTTGCTGAACCAACATGGATACTTACAGCCCTAAGGACACTGAGCGTTGGATGGACAGAACAGAGGTCCCCCCCCGGCCCAAGTCCAGAGAGGCTCAGCCATAAAAAGTGCCAGTATAAAAAGTGTCAATATGGGGGAAAATGCAACACAGGTAAGGGTCCTGTTACAGGAATTCTTATAATTATCTCTTAGTGACTTGCTCTAAATGCTGGTTTCCATATCAGGAATGGGCAAAGTACACAGGGTGACTTTAAAAGTAAAAGATGAGCTGGAACCCAGCTGGAACTGTAATGCTATTAGAAATTTGGGTTTCAACTGCCCCAAACCACTACTTACCCTAAATGCTCAGAGCCTGTCCCAAAGGAAAACACTGTAGTCCTTCTAGCGCAAAGACAACAGGCTTCCAGTGGAACAGGTCATGGCTATTCAGGGCCTTCGACATGCAAATCAAAAAGACAGCTTGTCCCAGGAAAGGCAATGGTTGAAGCACTGCGCTGTGGCATGTTCCGTTACTTACAAAACAGGAACCAAGTAAGATCCCAAATTGTAGAACTTGGAATCAGCCAGTGACAATTCACTTCTGTGCTTCTTCCCCCCACCCAGCCAGGCTCCTCCAGATTTCAAACACGGTTGTACACAGGACTGTGCCATGAAGGCTGGGTGTGACGGGGTTACGGCACCTCCCCTCCAGCACACAGGGACGCACACTCTCCTTGAGAGTCTTGGCTGTATGGTGATAGACAAGGATGAGATGGAATTAGCAGGTGTTTCTCAAAAACAGTCACTAGAACAGGGCAACAGCAGCTTGATCTGGACACCTGGGATTTCTCCAGGGAAACAAAAGCCCATTCCTCAAGCGTCACGACACTAAAAAGGACAACAGACAAACCTAGCAGCACGGGGAGCTGAGGAAGCTTTGGGCCACCATCATGCTGTATTTCAATCAGCATTTTGATGACAAGAGTCAGAAGAACTGCAAATGCCAAGCTAATTCTAGATTTCTTGCCACTCTTTTTCAATGACTGTTACAGAAGAGCGATAACCACATGCTGGATGGCTGACTGCCATCTATGGATTGCTGTATGGGTAAATAAGCAAGTTTTCTTCAAATAAATAAATAAATAAAGGGTCCACGAGTTTAGTGTCACTAGATAAAAATACTTTTGATTTCAGCACACCGTAATGGCAGTACTGGCCTCTACTATGATTTATTCAGAGTAGCTCAGTTAAACGCAGGCAAAACAGGCAGAAGAAAAACAGTTTTGCTGTGCGTTGTCTAACCTGTACTTCCTTCGCATAAGGAGCAACAAATTCAGAAACAGGCAAGTGCATACAGAATTCTTTTATTTAACTTAAATCATGTAGTACTGAAACTACTAGAAAAAAGCAGAGTAAGAGAAACTAAAGGAGCCTTAGCTTCAGCCATTCAAAATAGACAAAGTTTCTTCTTTTCATAATGTAAAGAATCCCGAGTATATCGCAATAACAGGAATAAATTCTTACAACAGAATATACAAAAACATTTTGAAATTTTTTTTATCTACTGATTCATTTTAATATAAACACAGGAATTTCTTTAGGAATAATTTATACACAGCAAGTCTTTTTACGTAATAAATTGGCCATGTTATTGTTTAATTTTCTCTTAAAAAAATTTAAACAAGAAAAATTGGAAAATGTTGTATTTGCAACTGCATCCATTCCTTAGCACTTTCTAGTTTTGTTTTTGTCCCAGAGGTAGACAAACTCTGGCCAATCTTTTCATCTCAAACCTCACTGGTTCAGAAAACAGAAGAGTTGTTTTTTAAACAGTATCTAAATCATCATAACCCTTCAGTGATGCGGTGAGTCAAATTTGGGGGGAGCGAGGGGAAAGGGCTCTTCAACATTCTTAAATAAAAATAAATAGGGACCCTGCCTTGCTTATTTCAACAAAGCTTCAAATGGTGCTCAACATCTTTAGAGGCTGCATACAAACTTTTAAACTTGTAAGAAATCTGCAAATAGTTCTTCAACAGCAATTATGAAAACCGTCTTCCCTCTTTCTCTTACGCAGTTGCATCCTTCAAACCACATGGCCACCGTAAAGCGGGTACTGAACAGCACAAGCGAGGGTGGGTAGCAGCAAAACCCGTTCTGTTTCCCTGACCAGTGAGGTTTTGTAATCCGTTAAGCGAACTGCCCTAGACAGCAAAGTGAAATGACCAGGTAAGATGATCCCACCCCAACCAGAGGGCTCTGGAAGACCAGGATACTGAAGATACAGAACATTTCCCCAACTCCTTGATTCATTCACTCTATACTGGGACACAAAGCTTGGGCGGGTAGGGGGAGAGGGAGAAGCCATGAATTGGACGCGTTAGCAATCCTTTTTGGCATATTGTAAAGCTAGCTAGTAAACTGGTACCACCAAACAAAACTGATCAGACACACCCACACACAGACACGGAAAAGTGCCCTTAAATTATAGTTTAGGCATTTATAAACTACAAACATTTTTATAAAATTATTCTATGTACTTACAAAATGCAATGAAACATTTAATTAGTTCTTGTAAACCAGATCTTCGTCAACTGACTACCCGTAATCTACTGGACTTAAAGCCCTATTGAAAATGCTAATGGAATATGCATACAAAAAAAAAAAAAAAAAGATGAGCACACACGCATACGCACACACAAACTAGTGATAGTCTTCAGGTACTTGCAAAATAGACCAACTGTAAGTTGGGCCTGATTCATACAGACTGATGATAACAACCGTTAAACTCCTGGTAATGAATTTACCGCTCCAGCGGGAAAGTCCAGAGGTTTATTTACAAGTACCAACGATCAGAGTTGTGACACCTGAGCTCTGATGCTGTCCCACATACCAGGCTCAGGAAACTACTTCTAACGCCTGCCAAGCCCTGTGTCTCTGTAAATACTATTTCTGTATCCTTTGTTTTCACCTGTCTCCACACAAACCTTTCTCAATCCCGATTTCCTTGGCTGTGCTCAATTTCCCCATCTCTGAGCAGCCAGTTTCTGAACTGAGGCATCCCTCGAAGCCTCCTGCCTAGTTATAGTTCTGTATCTTCAGCACCCCCGGACACTAGTGTTGTTTCTACACATCATTCTTAAATTCTTGTCTGCACAACTACTCGTGGGTTAAGTTGCAATATCTGGCTTTTATCACTGGTTCGTAAGGAGTGGATCCCTTGCACCTTCCTCCGCTGTTGTTCAGCCCAGTGATTAAATACACTGTTGACAAACAAAATAAGAATAACAGGAAACAAGTGTTAACTTGTACTAATGGAATGAAAAGGGTTTAAATATATATATCTATATTATAGATATACATATGCAGATATATATATGTATATATAGATATATATGTATGGAGTTACACCAACAATCGGAGTGTTGTTCACTTAGACTCAGGTTGTACCCAACAGCCCTCAGCAGTTCCCAGAGGACCTGACAGCGGTTCCATCTGGTGACCAGTCGTCCTGGGCAAACCGGGCTTGCTTTCATTTGTTTTTAAAGACCAAGAGGAGCATCAGTGCGAACACGCCTCGAGTCATACATCACGCAGAACCAGCTTTCGAGAGCAGAGGCATCACTTGGCGCACACAGGCTGGACTTGCACTTTCCATCACGCTCGGCTTCTGCGTTTATTTTCTCGCTCCCCCAAAAGAGCATCTGATTTAGTACCACGCAGCCGACACTTCTGTGTTTAAGTAGGAGCCACATTCCTCCGCAACCAAACCACCTTCTGTGCCACCGAGCGGCTTTTAAACGCGAGTCAGGTGAGAACAACGGCCGAGCACTAAAAACAAAGCCGCCTGCTCCCCACAGTGATGCCAATTTGTTACCTTACTGCATCAAAACATCTTGGTATCATTTGTCAAAATGCTGGTTTTCAGGGCTGGGTGGGCTTTTGTTTTTAATTTATAAACAAATTGGATTACTTTAACTTTATTCAAACATAGCTGAAGTTCTAAATAAATTTTCCATACCAGACAAGCCAGTGGTCTCAGGGAAGAACAACATTACAAACCATATTATGACTCTATCAAGCCAACATTAATTCTCAGTTGTTCACATGCACAAACAACTTGATTTACTGTCCAAGGGAAGGCTGCATGAAAAACCCATGTGAATAAAGCTATTCAAAATGCACAAAACACAACCACAAAATAAAAAAAGCTATGGAAACAAACAGAACAAAAAAGGAATTAAGCTTGAATTGCAAACACAGAACGCAATGGTATCATGAAGGTGGTTTGGTCCAGGAGAGCTGACTGTCACCACGCATGCGTACGTGATGCCACGTGACTGCCTTCTACTGAAGTGCTTTTTGAAATGTTTTATCATGATGGGTGCTACGTCATTAGTGTTTTTTCTAATGCATTTTAAAACCACCTACGTACAATTATAAAAACCAGTAACTTGGACAGTTTTAACAAAACCCTCCTAGCCAGCTGAAAGATCTGAGGATCTCCAGTTGTGGTAATCAATATGTGCAAGAGAGGGGAACAGCCACGGCTCCAAAAGGTCACGGGAACCTCATAACAATGGAAAACCAGAACAGCCTAGTCAAAGCTTCAAATTTTGCTGGTTTCTCAGGCCTAGAGAGAAACACTCCCTCCAAAGAGAAACTCTGTAGTACTTAACCACAGCTCTGTGTATTCAAGAGGCCGTGTAGGACTCCAAGTAGCCAAGCACCACATTATTCAGATACCAGAACCAACACCTGCACCAACAGCTGCCAGAGCTGGAAAAAGGGAAACGCTGTACATCAAGTTGACGGCAAGCTTGTGTTAGTCCTGTGTGCTTGTAAACCAGTTACACGCTGTCAGAGGGCAGTTAAAATTTGATGGCTGGTCCATCAGAATCCACAGTTACGAAGCATATAAATGGGGGAAGAAAAGGGAACTGAATTTTTACTGGCACGTTAAAAGAAATCAATTCAATGTTAGTTTTGGAAAAAAAAAAAAAAAATCAGTGCTTTCATCAAACAGAAGCAGCAAAGATCCAAAGCTGTAAACTCAATGTAGCAGTCTCATCAGGCAGCCTGGGACAGGTGTTTACACTGTTTTTTTGGTCAAGAAAGCAACGCTCTCACTGTACGAGCCAACTGATTTTTAGGTGCTGACTCGGCCAAATATCTGGTGCTTGTGGCATCTGAGGAAAAACCAGCAGGAATGACTCAGCCCATTCTACATGACAAGCAGAAAAGCTATTCCCTTACTCTAGTAATTCTCCTGGACCTTCAACCATTGTAAACAACTCATTTCTGTAACAGATTTCATCAAGTCCTCATCATCTGAAGTCCTCGCATCAGGGCAGCTACGTCTCCGCTCCTCGGAGCACGCAGCGTTTTGTCACTGACCTGAGGACCGCCGTGACAGCACATGACAGCGCCTTTGTGTTTCCTTAAGAATGGTCACCCTAAGTCAGCCAGCTCTGGGGTTTCTCCTCACAGCAGTGAATCTGAACCAAAAAACTGGAGAAACTCCTTGGAATTGAGGCCAATATTCTGCAGTGACCCTTTGTGACAGACAGTGGCTGTTCCCCTCCAGAACCTAGAGCATGTGGTATATGGAGTGAGAGGTTACCAGTATCAACGGCATTTATTGGCTGCTGAGAAATGTGAGATGTATTTTTTTTTATATACACACATATAAAAAAATAAGAGTGAGGTAGATAAATGTTTGAAAAAAAATCAAAAACTGTCCCCCTGTCATACTCAAAAACCCTTATCTCAGTATTTAAATTTATTATGGGGCATCTCTACAGTGATTTAAACTGATATCACAAAAATAAATAAAAAATCCTACATAGAATACCTTCTTAATTAACTTTTTTGTCTTTTTTTCATTTTTAAAAGGGAAAAATAACTATGGGACAGAGGCAAGAGAAGATAATGGGACCTAAACTACACAAGCAAAAAGCACTACAAACTTTTTAAAATCTCCAGTCAAAACTAGCAATCAGTATATTTTAATTCTTTGTTCTTACTCAAGATTTAAACGTTTCCATCCCAGAACTACCTCTTCACTGCCATCATTTGGTTGGATCAGTGCTAAACAAAGGCGTAGATGCTGTAACTACCGCAACGGGTGTGACTCCCTGGTTGCAGACTTGCTGATGGCCCCCTCCTTCCCCTTTCACCAAGGCTTCTGCAACTGAACAAACAAGCTTACTCATTTTTCTTTTGTTCTGAGGTTTGGTCTATGATTGAAGCAACAAGCTGGTACTTGTGCAGGTTTCCATAGCTGCCAACATTTAACTGTTTGCTAGCCAAGCCACTGGCCCCAGCTGCATGCTTTCCACCCAGCCCCCTGGAAACGGCCTGGTGGGTTTGGTTTGGTTGTTGTTTGATTTTTTTTTTTTCACCAGGGGTGCAAGTGCAGCCCAGAGTTCCCTCCACGAGGGCTTCCTCACGGGGAAGGCGCAGAGCTGGGGTTCGCTGGAGCCAGGTGTTCAGTGGCCACCCCAAGAGTGCCTGGCGTCACCAGCTGCAGCTGGCATAGCTCTTGTTCACAGGGTGGAAGGGTTAAAATAGTCTTTTTAAAAATCAGTGACCCAAAAGCCTTGTGTCTGCTGTTGTACCCAACAATTAAAAAAAAAAAAGGTGTGTGTGTGTGCATGTGTGTGTGGGGAGGGTGTGGGATGAGTGGGTGGAGGTGTGCCACAACCAAACCAAGCGGGAAGGGAAGGAGGGGTAGGACCCTTGTACAACAATGAACAGAAACACTGAACAAGAATGTACTAAATAGTTAACCTTTTTTTTTTTTTCTGACCTGAGTTCGTATCATGCCTTGCACTGTAAGAGACTCGCATGCTGTCTGGGCAGAGGTTAGTGGGAAGGAAGGAAAACCAGGGTTTCAAACCACCACCTCACAGCACTGCTGGAGCGTTTCCGTGCGAGGGGTCCCTTCTTTCTCCATGTCCCCCTCAAAAGCCCTGTAGCCCACACAGCCAAGATGTTGTAAAACAACTAATGGGGAGGGAGAGGGGGGGGAAAAAAAAAAAGGAGGAAATGTATTTATAAAAAGGCATTAAACAGTTCATGGCAAATCATATGAAAGGTATCAGTTACTGGGAAGGAGGAAGTAAAAGTTACACACTATAGTACAAAGCATAAGAAAATTTGTTGAAGTGGGAGGGAAGGGAAGGAGGGCAGACCTGAAGGTTTTCATAGATTAAATCCACAAAGATAAAGAACAAAAAAAATAGCAGCTTTTTTCTGTACAGACATATAGATGAGTATCTGAACCGTAAAAAAGTTATAAAAGTGACACAAAAGACAATGTGTATGCAAATGATCCATGGTCTAACATAGAACTGCAAGACCCTTCGAGAAGTCTTAATAATAAAGAGAAAAGGTCAACAAAGCATCATATACTTGAATCCGGTTACTGCTTTTTTTGTCTTCTCCAATTTAAGTTTCTAGGTGTTTTTTTCCTTGCAAGCCTGTGAAGGAAGGCAGGCTGCAACGATGGAGATCTCTGCCGGTTATTTTTCATGTTTTTCGTGTTTCATTTTTGGCGTGCGGTTGACTTTTTTTGTACGAAATGCACGTTTACTTAGCTCACCACTGCCAGTTTTGTCCAGAATTCATTGGGATGGGGACAGGGGTGGAGGGAGGGCTGTTTCCTTACCCCATCCCTTTTATCTTCTCCATCACAAGAAAAGAAAAAATCACATTTTGTCCAGTTTTGAAAAAAGATCTAGACAATTTGGTTTTTTAAATTTTTTTTTTTAAATACCAGTGTATGATTGAATAGAATGTATTGGTCAGGATCTCTTTTGAACAGAGCAGTTGATTACTGTGCTCCTTCCATGCCTACAAAAAAACAAAAACAAAAACCAAAGAGTTCAGGTTTTTTGGCAAAATTTGGCAGCGTTGAAAATGGTAACAACCTTGGACGAATGATGGCCCTTTTTTATTCTTTTACGTGTTCCTAAAAAGATTAAAGAGCAACATTAAAAATCCAGTCTTTTTTTTTTTTGTGGGTTTTTTTGTTTGTTTGTTTTTTTGTTTGTTTGGTTTTTTTAATAAAGACCTACAGTGTTAGGCGGGTGCTTGCAAGGGTACCGGGGAGCCACCTGGCCTGCGATATCTTTGATCTGATAAAAGTGCCGTACGGTTGAATTCGCACGCAGATATGTTTCCCATTATGAAGCAAAGAGAGAGACAGAAAGAAAGAGAAAGAAAAGAGAGGAGAGAGGAGAGAGAGAGAGACATCAGATCTCAAGTTTTCTGTTGCTATTAAGTGTTAACATTAGAGTTTTAAAAGGCCGACTGTGTGCCCCATGAATGGAGTCCTTTACTGAAACAAACATCTGCTTGCATATCGAAAAAAGAAAAATATGATAACTCGTTTACTGAAAAAAGGGTTCTCCCAAGTGCAGCTATGGCAGTTCTGAAGATCCACTGAGGTACAGTAGGCTTTTGAATATATTGTAATTTTTCTTTCTTTCTTCCCCCGATGCATGTGTTGGTTTTTTTTGTTTTTTTTTTTCTGTTTTTATTTCTGTGAGATTCTGGTTCTAAAGGATCAGCAGGCCGAAGACTGGGGCAACGGTAAGGCCCTCTCGTTCTTGCGTCCCCCGTTCATGTGTGCGTAGGGCTGTCTCTCCTCGAAGCTGGCCCGAAGGACCACCACGCCCGGGCCGTTCTCGGCTTTGTGTCCTGAGTGCTTGTCAGTGGGTTGGAGGGTGGAGGAGGGATCTAAAGGAATGCTCTCCATGTTTTCAGTCTCCAGGTCAAGCTCCTCTGTGTCCGGAGGCTTGTTCTCTTCACTGTAGAAGAAGGAGACCTCTTTGAAGGCTGGGTCCAGCTCGTCTTTAATGCTCCCGATGATCTCCAGGAAGGAGGGTCTCATCTTCGGGTTGTACTGCCAGCACATGCGCATCAGCTCGAACCTGCAGAGACACAGCAAAACCCGTTACTGGGGCGTTCTACCAGCCCCGGCTGGAGCCCAACCGACCGTCACTGGATCAGACGACGTGCGTTAGAAAACCACTCAGTTCTCACGCAGGACAAAGTGACAGTGCTCTTACAGGCCGAGATCCCCAGGGCACATTTCAACCTTCTTTCTAACCACGATTTACTTCCACAGCTCCTGCCTCAGCCTTCACGCTTGCCCATGAAACAGTCTCATGGATACTCGACATCCAGAAGCATTCTGTGCTTCTGACTTTGTGTATTTCTCTTTTCCTCCAAAATATCCTCTGCTTACCCATACAGCTACATGGGAGCGCCTCGTGGAGTATCTTTTCCAAACAACCAACCCCTACCCATCAATATTGTCTTAGAAAAAATGAGAACAGGAAATACACAGAAGGTAAAGCACCGCTTCTTTCCCCCGAAAGAAGAAAACTGCGTTAGAATTAACTGTAATCCCCAAAAGACATTTGCCAATCTCAAAAACATTCTCTAGTATTTTATTTCAAAATTATGTTGTTTTAATTTACGGCCAGGGATGCATTAATATTTTATGGAGTGTGAGATCATCTGTTTAAGCACACCCACGATTAGATCTGCACAATGTCCCATGCTGGCAAAACAAACCCACAAAATGAATCAGGAATACATACATGCATAACGAAAACACTATTTTCATGACACAGCAAAATGGGATATTCCTGAGAGATCGCCCTGAGCTTTACGCACAGCACAAGAAAGGATTTCACTGTCTGTGAAGGTGGAATAGGGATGTCTGGGGTTAATGCAGCACAAGCAATAGGACAAGTTTAAATAAGAAAAGGACGATTAACATTAATAATTCAGCCAGTGCCCTGTGTACACAGCACTGGGAGGAAGAGCTGTGTGTACAAAGTCACCACTGGCCAAAACTATGGCTTTCTGTGCTAGAATAAGAAGAGATCTAAAAAAAAAAACCACCAAAGAAAAATCTTTCAGTTCAGGTCCTGGCGGATCCTTCACACCTCTGACACCTTCCAGCACGGTGACCCGCAGTCCCGCTGGACCCCCTTTCCTTGCCCGGCCAGCAGCCAGCCCAGGCCATTGCCCCCCTCTGCCAGCCTTCCCAGTACGGTTCGCCAGGGCACCTAAACTCTTGGTTTTGATTCTATAGAACAATTCCATTTTCCTGACTTCCACCCATTTTCAGAAGGAAGGCAGCGATTCTATTTTCTGCTTTCAGTAGCTCTCACTGCCTTATGCCCCGCAGCACTTCACTAGATCTCTGCAGCAGTGTGTGGAATGATTTTTTTTTTAAACTAAAAAAGAGACAAAACCAAACAAAAATTGACTCCTTTTGTGAACAGCACCTCACTCCATCACACAGGAACATCTTAACATCTCCAGAGTCCCTGCTCTAGAACAAACCTTCCTGTTGGACTGTCACCCAGCTGGAACCCTGGGCTCTGAAGCCTGTTGCTGGGCATCGCTGCCCACAGCGGGGTCCGGACAGTCTGGGAGCCCTGACCTGAAACAAAACCAAAGCAAAGCAATCCCCTCCCCTGGACCTCGCTGCTGGGAAGTCCTGCCGCATTTCTCACCGACGTGAACCAGCAGAGAGACCGAGCGCGGCTGTGTTTGGGCTGCAAACACTGAGAGCTTTGACCGAAAGGAAAGCAATCTCAACTGAAGCGCGTTTGCAGTCACAAACGTTAGAGCTTGGCTGGCACAGCCCTGCAGAACCCAGAGTCAGGCACCTGAGCACAGCCTTGAGACACCCAAAAAGCAGCCGGCAAAACCAGTCTGTGCTGGGAGAGCTCCCTGGGCACTCGGCGCTGCGCTGGAACAGGCACGTAGACATATAAACACGGTTAAACTATTGCTTGTTTCTGAGCCTTTAAAAAGCCTTTCAGAGCGAAAGCGAAGCCAAACTATAAAACTGCACTATACTCTCACCCACAAACGAGGAGAGCTTGAGACATAAATATATAAAATCCATTTCTGTTACTTCATCGCTGTTTCCTTTCCAGCTGACTGCTGCGTCCCTGAATAGAAGCGCAGCCGGAGCCAAGAACACTGGATATTCGCTGGCACCGTGCCCGCGGGCCTCAGGGCAACGCTAAGGAGATACCACAAGCAGTGGAGTAATGCATGTGACATCAGCACAAACACCGACATGTGATGTTTCTTTTAAGCCACTCCAGATTTAAAAACCCTACAGAGTTCCCATAAAAGGATTTTTTTTTTTCTTTTTAGCTCTGCGGGTTCAAAGACCTTGCTTACATTATCTTAAACAACGAAAAAAACCCAAACAACCCTCTCCAGTAGCCAATGGAAGAATTTACAGTCTGTTCATACAACCTGAGCAATTCATGAATTATGTTTCTGACTGGTGGCAAGTAAGCACAAGGAAGTTGGAGGCATCGTCACAAGATAGAGGAATAGCCCGTGTCTGTCTCCTGCATCTTTTGCTCGAAGAAGAACTGAGCAAAACCTGAATTACTTTTTGCAGTGAGACGGGGGGGGGGGAAAGAAAATGGAAAGTTACTATAGAAGCTGCGTTCCATTTGTGTGTTTGTGCTTTGCATCAGACTCGATCTGGTGGGGAAAAGTAAAAGGACCTCTTCCTTTCTGCTGCTGCTGCACACCGACATCACCTCTGCACAGCAGCCCTGGTTCCTAACCCAGCGCTGGCTGGGAACAAAGGGAAAATCAGCAATGCGTAAATAGTCTAGTCATCTACAACCCATGTGGGGGAAGCAGTTCTGCTTCCCAAACAGGGTGGAATTCCAGCCTCCACAACTTTTAGAAGCCCCATGGGAACACACTGTCTGAGAGCTTCAGCTGCAGCAACCCTCCTCGCCACGCAGCCATCACCTGACGAGCGCTGCCGGAACAATGGAGCACATAAAAACATCCCTGACTGCACAGGAAGGGGAGAAAAACAGCAAAGCTTCTCCTGGCACCGTCTTATTGAACCATCTGTCTTATTGCACGGTTCTGTCTGTAAAACCACGCGAGCTATGCCAAGAGGGCGTAGCATAAACAGAGCCGAGTCTTGTTTCACCCTGTGCAAGAGCAGAAAGCCTCCAAAACACCGCTTTGCACAAGCATCCCCTGCAACCACGTTGCAGAACGGCACCTCTGCAGTTCTCCCAGTGTCCTTGGTCTCTGCCCCATCTCAAAGCTACTGACCCGCTGCTACCAGGGGTTAACAAAGCGCAGCCACTGCTGGCAGGACTGGCATTGCAGTCTTCCGAGGGATGGGACGTCCAAGCCGGCTCGCACCACGCAGGATTCACGGAGGGGAGGCAACCAGAGGCCCTTACGAAAGCCACTCCGCTGCGGCTGGAGCGTGCACGGCTGTGTCAACACTCACATCATCTGCACGGTTAAAAATAGCGGATTTGGTGACAGTTGCAGCAAGATTCTTCTCTCTATTCTCATCTACGCTGCCCCGCAGCAGTCCACCTCCTCCACCTGTTCTGGAGGTTTTTGGGTGTCAGTGTACTCCCCTCTCTGCACAGAAAGGTAAATTTCTGTACTGCCCAGAATTTTGGTTGTTTCCAAGTCAAACTAAATTAAAGAAAAAATATCTCTGCACTTGTAGCCTACTGCATGAGATACATATTCGTGCCATTCCTGGCTCCCCTTCTTGCTTTTCATGCAGTATTGAGCACAAACACTGATTTTCCTGCAGCAGGTGGACTTTGCTTTCTGGACATCCTGAGTTCAGATTCTCAGTCAATATTAAGTATCACAGACCAGTCTCCACCAGTGAGAATTTGTGCTGTCTGGAAAAAACCTTCCTCTGGCAGAGACGCTGAGAAGCCTGTCTTTACACACCTCCACAAAATGAGGACCCCCCGTCTTACAAAGGGTTTCATAAAGCTTGTGAAAGCAGCGCCTGGAACTCGCTGGAGATGCACAGCCAGGTCCTCATGCAATTTCAGGGCTCTCTGCAACTCTGGTACAAGCACCTTTCTGTGCATTCAGTGATTTTCTTGTTCTGCCCAGTGCTGAGAAGCAGGTCACAGGCAGCTGGAGAGGAACTCAGCCTCCAGACCAGGTCTCTGTGCCTACCAGCACCAACACCTGCTGCCGAGTGCTGTGCAGCATCTTGGGCAAACAGGATGGGAGACGAGAAAAGCAGTGAAAACATTANGTGCTGTGCAGCATCTTGGGCAAAGAGAAAAGCAGTGAAAACATTCATACCAAAACCACCAAAACATCGTAGTAATGCAAAGTGGGCTCTTTGAATGCCAAATGCACGGAACAAAGGTGAAGATTATTCCTGGAGCTCTCTCCTGCTACTCCTACAACAACCTGTTTGAATTTCAGCAGAGCTGGGTGTCTGTCTGAACAAAGACAAAACAAGCTGAAAGGGAGCTGAAGCAAGTCACTATAAGCTTCTCAGGGCAATATATTTTTTTTCTGCTCAGCCAAACATTAACCAAATTCTCTCAGCTCACAGGCATGTACCCTGAAAGGGGATTCATCCAGCAGCAACACCCAGTGAATGGAGGATTACCTCTGAGGAGGAGGAGGCAGAGGAACAGGTCGGGTGGGCTGCGGTGAAGAGAGATCCTTGCTGTGACTCCCCTCTGTCCCCCATAGTGTCCCCCACGCCCCAGGTTAATGAGGATTTTCTGATGCTGACTCTCCTGCTGAGCATGTTCTCACCACAGAGGTATTTTCTCCTATGGACCCTGGGAACTGACCCCTCCACACACCCTGTTCTTCCCCCGTTTCTGCCCGCTCCCCCCGCTCCATTGCACAGCTCTGACCACGTTCAACCATCTCCAGTCCATCTGACTGCCAGAAACGCTCCACAGCGGCGTGGAAGGGAAAGAATGTGCAACTGAGGAATCATATGGCAGCTACACCTCCCCCTGCCTATACCACCCACCCCTCTCAAACAACAAAACAACACTGCCTGTCATCTGAAACCCAAGCCAGCGCTCCAGCCAGAAAAGCTCTTTTCCTAAGAATCCCAAGCAGCTGAGGCCCTTAAGTGATTGTATCCCTTCTGTGGGCCTCCAACAAATTTCAATAACTGCAAGACGCAGTATTTCCTTCCCAAAAGCCAGTTTGGGAAGTATATCAAAGTAATAAAGTCTGAACAACTGAAACTGCTGTACACAAAAGCCAGCAGAAGTATTTCAGCAATGTAAAGCTAAAAACCGAAGCCTGCTGCATCGCACACCCTCCTCTGTGGCGAGGCTCTGCGCTGACTCCAGGGGTGGGCAAAGCTTTTTCGTGTGCTTCTCTCTGTGGCAAGGGAGCTGTGAGCAGGGGAGATGTGTTTGTCTCCATGAGACCAGCGCTGTCAGTGAAACAGCAGCTCCACCGCTGCTCCAGCCAAAGGAACGATACACTCGTCTATCTGTACGCTGAAATAAAACTTGAATTCCAGAGTTTATGCACAACGCATTTCTGTCCATCTTAAGCTCTTTTTTGTCTTGATACTCAACAGAACTACTTTAAGCAGAAGAGCCACGATTTAGGCACAAAGTCTTCTGCTGTAGCAAATGGCACTGATGAGCTTTACTTAAATCTGAATTTATTCAGGAACACAAAGACTGGGTTTGGTTTCCTTATTAGAGGAGATAGCCCAAAGTGAAATTCTGGCCACAAGTTGGTTTTTGGCATATTTAACTGCTGTGACATATCGGACTGACAGGGACTGGCCAAGCAGCGCCTCACGTTACTGTCACTCTTTAGTAACCCCTCCTGTGGCAGGGCAGCAGCAGACACTGAAGGGATCACAAAGAATAAACTCTTGGCTGAGGACAGTGGTAACTGGTGACACTTACAGCATGTCAGGACAATTGTCTGGTTTTTCCAGCAGACCCCCTTCCATCACGAAGCGGAGCACTTGTTCATTGGTCATGCCTTGGTACGGCTGCTCCGCCAACGTTGCGATCTCCCAAAGTACAACGCCGAAAGACCTGGAAAACAAATCAGAACTTTAGAAAGCCAAGCAGTCTTTACAAGGGTATTTTTTCAGATGATGCTGAGCAGACAGGTGCCCATGGGTACTTTCTTTCACCAGAAAATTCCAATTGCTCAAAAAATACCCATCTATGGTGACAGCCGCATCACCTAGCACAAGGAACTGTTGACTTCAAACACTTCTAGCCAATGGAGAGAAACAGGCTCCCAGATCTGAATGGCTCTTCAGAACAGGCTCTGTAAGAAAAGACTGGTAATATTCCATCTTCATTTTCCACACCATTTCTACAGCTCAGAGCTAGTCACGGTTATTGTCATCCAGTGGTCCAACATTGCCTGGTTACACCAGTTCCCTATGGGTCAATCAGTAAAAAAGCCACCACAAGCTCTTTGCATTGACCAGAAGCCTCCTAACTCAAGGTGTGAGCTTGCCTGCAGAATCAGCTCGCATCTCATCTCCCCTTCCTACGGCGTTGAGTTCAGACGCTAGGTGCGCTGGGAGGTGGGAAGAACAGTGGAGAAGGGAAAAGGGAAGATGCAGGTAAGGAAAAAAAAATTAAAATTCTATTCCTATCTCTGCACTTCTTGTACAGAGGACCTCAGGCTGTATAGACACCTGAACAAAGTCTGCAGAAAGATCTGTCTGGAGATGGGGAATCAAACCTTCTAGCCAAGCAGAGAAGCTGCAGGGATGGGTTATTTAAAGTGAGCTTAACAAGCCTCCCGACAAGCCACAGAGACAGCAAGGAAAAAACCTGCACATTTAAAAAAGTAAACTAAAAATCTTCATGTCATATAGCTCAGGTACTCCTGACAGCAACTGAGGAGACAATAACGCAGAACTGTAAGGTCTCATTCCAATACAAGCTGCTTTTCATCAGAAATACTCGAGTCACACAAACCAGATTGAAAAGCGGCGTTTTCCCCTGATCACTCCAGCCAGCCAGGAGCTGGACAGCAAAGGCACCCCACCACACCTGTGCATCTCATCCGCCTCACCACTAAAGCAAGCAAACCAACCAACCTCTGTTCCCCAGGCACAAAACCACTTCTTGGGTAATTCCTTCCCTTTACCCCTCTGCTTTGGTTTCTTCCACATTCTATGTCCAAGGTGCAAAGCAAGGATAGAGGCATTCAACATACAGCAGCAAGCAACAAAACCGATTTTTGAGATAGAGATGGCAGACATGGGAATCTTCTCCAGCTTCTTGTACCAAGACCCAAATTTGACGCTTCAGCAGCAAAACATTTAAGCCCTCAGGAGAAACTCAGTTAACCCTTTTGCAACTATGTTCTTCAAACAGAGCTTCGAGCTCCTTCCAACAGACTACAAAGGACAGCACAAGTGAAAAAAGATGACTGTCTAATAATAGGAATTGATTACTGCCAAAGAAAGATAAGCATTGTTATGTAATTGGGCAGTTTGGATTTAAGTATTGACACTTTCCCAAAATATCTCCATTTAAAATTAGTTTATTGAGCAGACACGCTCAAATTGTCTGCTCTGTGCTGAAGAGTCATCTACTTTTAGAGCTGTTGTGCAAAGAAAGCAGATGTAGATGCTGTCTTGTCTCCTGCAGCTAAAATGCTGAGTCAAGCTCAGAGGAAAAAAAAAACAGTTTCAATAGGGTATTGTTGTGAAAACAGGAGTCCAGTATTATGAGCTGGTTATGGGAGAGTGGTTTTATCTTTCAGTATCCACTGTATCTAAAATGGTTTGCATCTGGAGCCAGAAACCACAAACAGACTTGCAATTGTTTGCCTTTTAGGGGAGGGAGGGACAGAGGGTCAACTCAACATTTTGGTGCCTTTGAAGCGACTTTGATCGCTGCAGGAATAATGAGAACAAGTCTTGCGCACCTACCAGTCATATTATCATAACAAATAAACTGATGGTGCTCCTCCAAGGCAACTACCAGCTCTGGAAGAATGCAAGATGCTGCAGAGTTTATTTACAGAAATACACCCTCACCCCAAACAGTACTCCATTAATTTTACAGTGTTCTCCTTCCCTAACTACAACAAAAACAGCCTTGGCTAATTACCTCATTCTTCAGTCTGAGGAGCAATAAAAGAATGAATTGCTAAAATAAAGCTCCACCCTTCAAAATCTCCAGACACTCTTTTGCAGTTTGCCATTTCACCTTACAGCTTATAAATCTTGGACTCTGACCACTCACACAGTTTTGTCTTTTTGACATTTTGGCTTCTAAAACAGATCTCGAAGAACATGGAACCAGATGTCACAATATCCGACCAAAAAGGCAGCAAAACCAATCTCAACATTTTTTCCTGTTTGATGAAAATAAATGGTCCCCAAAATAGCCAAGCGACATGGTTTTCATAAAGCAACTCCAAAATCTGAGCCAGTGCAAGGAGTCCGGTCGTTTTTCCTGGCATGACGAGACCTTCGATGTGCAGTGTCTGGTCTAAAAGTTATTGAGAGCAGACTGGACACCGCAGTCCAGGGGCCATGAACAGATCACGTACACAGACACCATTTCTTGAGAGCGGTAAATCCACTGGATTTGGAATTCAGATTGAAATTTCTGAATCTATAGCTGTGGATACGGTGTCAAGCACAAGTGTACATGTGTTCAAACAACAGCGTATTCCTCATGTTGAACCAGACCTCGAGACAGCACACCTATGCGAACTAAATCTCCGAATAAGTCACTTCCAACAATTAAGGTGCCAAACCCTTCCAGGGAGGAGCTGTCTGAAGCACCAATGAGAGCTGGGGACTTGCTCTCCATAAGGCAATTTTTTCCTCTCTATGCTTTCAAGCAAAAATCTGGCAGATTTTACTCGTCCCCCAGTTTTCCAACCTTATAATCAGCAAGCTACTTTCCTTCACATGACTTCTGGCTGGGATATTTTGCTCAGGCTGTCCCGCTGATGAACTGCCAACACTGTTTGTTGAACCCTGCTTCGGCCTGAATGCCAAATTTTGGTAACGACGAAGGGAGAACCTGCGTGCTTCCTGCAACAACTAAAGCTCAGTTACTTATGACACTTAATTTGGCGTCACACGTGTGGGGTTTTCTGGTTGGAATTGGAGGTAGGTTTAAACAATAATGCCACTTAGCAGTTCTGGGTTAAAAGGAAAGCAGGTATGGAACATGTGCCGTACGTCACCGAAGCCGAACACCCGATCCGCCACAGCCCGCTCCAATACGACGGCTGGAGATGCCGGCTGGACTTTAAAGCCACTGCTGTGCAGTGAGAACTGGCAGGTCTGCCCGCTCTTCTCTCCAGGCTTGTTCAGTTCTACATCTGGGGATTTTCTAGTGATATATTCCAAATTTCTGTCTGCTTTGTGAAGACATTACAAGTCCCAAAATTCTTTTACTGCAGGGGGACTGCCAAAGGCATGCCTGTGCTGTTCTGTTAGATAAATGGCTGATACAGGGCTTCCCCTTCAATTCAAAGCTGTTATTTTCAGCTATTTCCAAGTTTGAGGGTTACTGCATTCTTAAATAACTTACTAGCCATGTACAATAAAATTTAAGCAACATCCTGGTGCTTTGTGTTTTCACTTGCTACGTAATTATGAACCTTTCCCTCAAAGCTGGTGCAGTGGACTACAGTCCACTGACTCCAAAATCCCCCCACGCTGTTTAAAGAAAAATGTAGTTTACTACTAAAATACCATTCCTACTGACTTCTAGACATTTGGAGGCAATCAGCTGCCAATTCTGCAGCAGATCAGCAGTAAAAACATCTTGTTAGGAAGGCAAGAGAAACCATAAAAGACAGAGTAGAGGTTTTGCCAGTACATGTGTTCATCTTCTGCCAAATCCTCCCTACCTATCTGCAGAAGTTCGGAGGGTGTATGGGGAAGGAATTGTTCCAGTGTATTATTTGTTCTAAGAAGTATATTTTGAAATTTCCTGAATGCCTCTTAATAATTTCATAGATTTAGCAGCTAGGCAATGTGCTTTTAAAGAAAAACCTATTTCTGCACCTTGCAGTATGTAGAACAAGCAAACAAAGCTCCAAATGGAGAAGGATATACACCAAGGAGAACTCCCAAGAAAAAAGCTTGCTACTGTACACAAAGCCTCTGCAGGGAAGTAGGGTTATTTACAGAGAAGGTTTTGATAGAAAAGCAGGTCAGCACTATGAACCTTTCCATATTCTTGGCAACTTTTAACGCTTTTCTTGAAGGAGGGCAATTTGAAAACTGACAACTTGCTCTTCCAGGTGAACGTAATATTTTTCACCACACAACGGATTTTACAACCCACAGCAGGAAACACGCCTCCACCTCCCGTTTTGGAAATTCATTTAATTCTGCTCTCTCTGGGAGCAGAATTTAACCTCACGAGTTCTTGATTTTGCAACGGAAATATGAAGTACAAAGCAGAATGCTTCACCATGGAAAAAGAGTTACCTTTGAAGAGACAGGAGAGGCAGTATACTTAATTAAGTCTACTAAAACAAGAGAAGAGTTAGAAAAAGAGGGGCTACAACAGTTTTTCAGAGCCCCTTTGTTGTTACCAGACATCGGAGTGCGTTGTGAAGACTCCATCTTTCAGCGATTCTGGGGACATCCAGCGGACAGGCAGCAAACCTTTCCCTCCTTTACGATAATAATCTGTCTCGTAGATATCTCTTGTCATGCCAAAATCTACAAGGTATAAATGTTTTGAGTCATTTGATGATCATTTTCCCTTACTATAAGCCATTGCAGCCAGCAGAGAATCACAGTTTTGTACAAAAAAGCTGCGACCTGTCACCAGGACACTTGACCTGCTGCCTGTTAGCTTCCCTCCCAACAAAACCAACAGACATTGTTAGCATTGACTTCTGTAGGTGAGAAGTCTGAATGATTTAAATATATTAATATGAGAAGTTCCAGAATTCATGCTGAAGTCTTGCAGTAAGTCTTCTGAAGGTCATATAATTTGCTAATCTGTTTTTTCCCCTCTTTCTAAAGGTAAATTCCAGTTCCTGCCTAATATTCCATCTCGAATGCTATTCATTTATGACTAGCACAGACCAATATTAAAGACACACTTTGGGTTCTGTGCATGTCCTGAGCTGTACATACAGAAGCATTTGCAAGCCTTGGATCTAACAATGCTCACCTCCTGACTGTAACTCAGACTAATTCCAGAATTTTTTTCTGTGCAACCAGCTTGATGCACACAGAGCTGCTGGGTCTTGGACTGGCCTAAGCAACTGTGCTTTCAGACACTAACCAAAAAGTTAATAAATCAGGTGGCATCAAACCTCTCTCTGTCTGTTAACATAGCACACCCAGGGCAAAATCCATTTTATCAACAGACCTGTAGTTGCCCTTTGTTTTCTGGGACAAGTGAAGTGAAAAGAAGAGCATTCCTCCAGTTCTGAGAGTCATTATTATGAGGCTTGGATGAGTGACCATCCACTGATCCTTCTCGTTCCTTGTCTGCTAGGGACACTGGAACCCTCGGTGACTGTGACTAAAAAGCCCATCTGTGCAGCTATTCCATCACTCCCACACACCAGGGTAACTTTATCCTGGCTGAATGGAAAATTCTTTAAAAATGTAATGCAAATAAGAAACAGATACGCAACGAGCACAGGACAGCGCAGCATAACGCTCTTCCTCTGAGTTCTGAACAGTCTGAGTTGGTGTGTTGCAGTCAAGATGTTCCTGAACTGCTTCTACACGAAGGGGTTTTCAGTGATGGTATATAAATGAGAGCAGCGCGGCACGTTTCACAAAATGATTTTGGGGTAACCGTGCACCACGTTAAAGGGAAGAAATGCACCATCTTCAGTTCAAAGAGCTGTAGAACATGCTGGTGAGGGGAGGAGGAGAGAACTGGACTGGGAAGGATTCAGACTGACTTCCCCTGAACCTGCAGAAAATGCACAAAATCCCCCAAAGATCTTATTTCCTAATTAACTGACTCAAAATGAAATAATTTTTTCTTTGTCCCAAATGACAGGATTACTTACACAAATTATCAAAAGAGCTGAGTTAAGCTCAGAGAAAAAGAATTAGTTTTCTAGAGCAGAAGGCTGTTGCTATACATGTTATTTTAATGTGCACAACTCGAAAACAGCCAAAAGCTTCAAATCATGCTCTCTGGAGAGAAATCTGAAAAAACTCTTCTGACACTATTTTGGAGGGATGGTGAAGGGAAAAAAAAAAAAAAAGTGGTGTTCTAACAGCAGAGCAGAGGAAAAGCCATTCTGTTGTCTGGAAAGCAGAACTCCAGTTCAGACTGGAAAGCATCCAGCTGAAGTCAAGCCTTACATTCCACTTCCAAATCAGATATGCTTTCAAATAATCCTAAAATTCTCATTCTTTAATCAATAAACGGGAGGTGGAATTATTTTTGTGCATTAACAGAAGAGAGAATGACACACCAGTAGTAACTACGCCATTCACCCACATGTCTGCAGCATCTGCACCTCCAATCACTGCCTCACTAGCTGTGTTTAAACCCACACACTACGCTTATTTCCTCACTGGAACAACTGCAAGTAGAGATATTCCAAGTGTTCCAACTCAGTGTTGACTGCTCATGGGTCTTAAATCACAGCAAGTCTTCCTAAGTAACATATTTCATTCTGCAGAAATTTAAACTAGAGCGAAGTTTTTAAAAGTCTTTCAAACAGCTTTCAAAAAATTAAAATGCCTTCTAAGATTTTTTCGGATGGTATTTTTCATTTGTGTAGAAGTCAAGAAAACACACCTCCAATTTTCACTGTGAAGTCTTCTGCCACCATGCAGTTTCTTGCAGCAAGATCTCTGTGAACAAATTTGTTGGCGTTGAGGTATGCCATCCCATCAGCAATCTCTCCTGCCATCTGAATCATCTTCTTCAGAGTTGGAGGTGCCTGGCCAGGATTAGTCTGAGAAAGATTAAGAAGATAAAATAGTTAAGGGGTGAGGGGGAAAGCAACTATTTCTACATCAAACTGTAACCTTTTTTTTTTTTTTAAGTTAAAGCAAAAATCACATTATCACAATTCAGCCTGACATGATCCAGGCTAAACAGAAACTCCCGACTACGTACACCATAGCATCTGCTTAGTGGGAAAACTGTCCACAAGCTGGGTTACAAACAGAACTCGGGCACAGCTTTTCCAGGCTTTTGCATTTTATGGAATACAAACCAGAAAGACTTTTTGGTATAAGAATGTTATCCTGCACCTATGGAGTTCAAACGTCCATCCTTCTGCCACACAAATTCTGAGATACAAAGCAGAGGGCTTATTTTAGAGATTTCTTCTGGTTTACTATCTTCACAACCAACCAGATGTTAAATGATTTCATCTCCTGTTCCCCAGTTCACCATAACTAGATGGGTCTCTTGAATTACTTCTGCTTCTAACTAGAAGAAAAACTTAGGAGACAATTTCTTCTGAAGCAAGTTGATTATCATCCATGGATATATGGCTTCTGCCATTCTCAAATCTCATGGACGAAGGAGTTCAGGTATTTATATGCAATGTGTTCAGTCCCACCATCCCTTACCAGTATGAATTTGCCAAAGCTTTACACTCTTGGCTAATCACCACTGACACTTACCAAAATCAGAGCCTCATATATTGAATTCTACTAACAACAAAGATCCTGCAGCACACAGACCAAGTCACTGAACTTTATCACATCCCCGTCCAGAGATGGGGATTCCACCTTCCATGGAAAGTGTTTGGAGAGCACCAGCATACAGTACAGAAGAGCCAAGTACAGAATTCATCATTTGGTAATTTCTAGATAATGTCATTCTCCCTTTTTAGGAATTTTGTTGAATTCAACCAGGACTCTTTAATACAACCTGAAACACTACTAATCATAAATGCAAGTCAAGTCCATACCTACTGGTATTTCTGAATGCTGTGTTCAGTATGACTGTTTTATGTTCCCAATCACTTGAGCACTCCTCTCCTGCTACATGCAAAGCCTTCCATCTGTACCACATTCATTCTCTTGAGTGTATACTGTGCTCATGTTCTGTTCCTTTAAGTTATTCACATCAGAATTTCTAGATCAACGGCAAAAACTGCCAAGTTCATTTTCTACATAGTCCGCTATGATTTCAGTGGCAAGTGTCACCTTTATCCTTCAGACCCTGTATCATATGCAGCAATTTTAGCTGGCAGAATGATGGCCTACTATTGGAGTACGCATATTACCCAAGATACTACATTTGTACTTTCCAATAGAGGCAACAGGCAGGATATACAGCATGAAACTATTATCCTAACACACATGCTTCAACTAGCCAATTTTTTTCAACACGTTTATGAGAAATGAGAGATATAATTCAATCTGGAAAACAGCACTCGGTAACACAAGAAGGGACCTATTCCATGCAGTACACTGGGCTACTTGCAATAGCTACCTCATGAAAAAAGGTGTTGCAGATCACAGAGCAGCTCATGTTTTGTTCTTAGAGCTTAAGGAGAAGGCCAAGAAAGGCTAATTGCCTGCTGCTTCCAACGTGACGCTGTTTCATTCAAGCTGATTCTAACTGAAGAAATAAAACAACATCCAGCAACCCATGACTCACCTCTGTGTCTGGCCTCAATGATCTCAAGTAACTTTTGAGGTCCCCACGTGTCATCAGCTCCATGATAACCAGCGTAGGCTGGCCCTGAGAAACAACACCAAGCAGCCGAACCTAGAAGAGGAAAACCAGATGTTCAGTTACAAATACAGGTAACTGAACCCTAGTAATCATTTATTCATGTCTGTATGTATCCCCAGACACCCGTGAACCTGTGGGAAAGGTCTGAAAATACATTCAGTCACTGAAGCTGTGCCCTCAACACCCTCCTGCCAGTAAGCACCCTGGCTGTATGAATCACAGCCTCGTTACATTTTTGTGACTTACAACATGGTGACAATTGAACTCCTTCATCACCGAGGCCTCGTTTAAGAACTCTATCCTCTCCCGCATGCTTGCGGACTCATTGACAGTCTTGATGGCCACCCTGGTCTCGGGCTCATCCTTCACCACTCCCTTGGCTATTCCCTCGTACACCATTCCAAAGGAGCCTTGCCCAAGCTCCCGACACATGGTGATCTTCTCACGGGGCACTTCCCATTCGTCTGGAACATACACTAAGGAGAGAAAGAACAGGCCATGATGTTCCAACTCTGCAAGTGGTGTGATACCA
This sequence comes from Syrrhaptes paradoxus, assembly GCA_013400615.1. Lineage (NCBI taxonomy): Eukaryota > Metazoa > Chordata > Aves > Pterocliformes > Pteroclidae > Syrrhaptes > Syrrhaptes paradoxus. Next base: position 69,260 of record VZTO01007952.1, on the reverse strand, counting down.
ACTGCCCAAAGAGTTTTACTGTAAACAACACTAGACACAATGCTGAGACCTTGCACAATGTATGCAAACAGTCCACGGTCTTTCTCATACGGAGATAGGTAGATGTTTGGCACACAAATAAATCTTAAAGAAATGTGTCAATGGACTCGAAGGGGCCTCATTGTGGTATTGACGTAATGGGATAGAAATAAGAACCTCAAAGCACAAAACCAGGGTGAGAAGAGGCTTAAATCAATACTTTAGGCTTGAGCTTTTCTAGGGATCATTGGTTTCCTAATTCTTCCAGACGGCATGAAACACACTTGATCATCTGTATCAGTTTAGTGTCTGCTGTACTCTCTGTTAACAGATTGATTTTACGACTGGAGGGAAAGAGGCTCTCTGATGTAGTAGGCTCTTTGCATGAAACTATTCTGATCACTTGCACACACACAGTTGCCCCAGTAAAAGCAGAACTTGCTGCTGCAAGTCTTTGATCTGAGGCAGAAGAGAGATCTCAGAAGGTGACTGCCAGGAGGGAGGACCGCCTAAGGCAAGAAGACATCTGAGTAGTCACGGATGCTGCTGCCTATCAGTCACCAAAGCAGGGGACAGTTGTGTCACATGCTCTGGGTGGGTGAAACGACAGGATGCAAAAATAGAGGATTATAGCATGAACATTGTCAGACCTTTAACCCTAATGGTGCTGCTATAAAAAAATAACAGGGAAAGAGTCCACTGCCACTCTGGCTAAGCCCATTAGCCTCCTGGGAGCTTTTGGAAACACTATTCTGGCAAGAAATCCACAGCAGTAGCACCAAACTAAACCATAAAGAGAAGAAGGAACGCCTCAAGGAAATTCGTCTGATCTCCTCCTGCACTTGTACATAATCTGTACAGCACGGGCACATCCTCAATACAGACAACCACACCTCAGACTTGCCTCAGCTTAATAAACTACAGGAAAAATTCCAAAAACTCGACCGTTTCAATAGACAAGAGACATTCACGTATCATCAATGACAGAACCCATGGCTGTGGTAATAAAACAAAGACAGAGAATGGTTTTATATCTCTTTTCAAGTTTTGTACCTTTCAAAATCAGATACAAACAGAATATATGAAAATAAAAGCACCAGAAGTGTAAGGCCATACTTACCATCTGAAGCACTGAAGTACTCGGGGTTCACAGAAGCGTAAAGCACTCCATTGCCCAGTCTGTCACTGTTCCTGTTGAAATATTTTTTTTCTTCTTTAATCTTTAAATTTAAGTAAATTTCAAACCACATGTTCTTCAGCTTTTGCACCATTTGCTCAAGGACAGAATATTATTTACTGTACATGAAGAGCTCTTCAGACCAAGGGGACACACCAACTTCTTCTACGTCACATACTCAACGGGAAAACAGCCCAGAACAGCTTTCCCAGGAAACGGAAACCTGCACTCTTCTCTATACCAAATCATAATCAGAAAAGCATAAACACAAGGCACTTCAGCTGCTGGGTAAATTCCTTTGAGAAAGGCAGCTGTATCGTGATACACCCAGGAGACCCGGGGCTGAGAACATACTTTAACGTCACCTGCTCTACTGTGGGAGAGAAGTGATCTAGAAAAGGATAAAACTTTTTAATGGGGAATTCCATTCAACTGCAAGTGTTTCTATTATTTTATTTTAAAACCATCCACCAACTCCCCAGTNAACTGAACCCTAGTAATCATTTATTCATGTCTGTATGTATCCCCAGACACCCGTGAACCTGTGGGAAAGGTCTGAAAATACATTCAGTCACTGAAGCTGTGCCCTCAACACCCTCCTGCCAGTAAGCACCCTGGCTGTATGAATCACAGCCTCGTTACATTTTTGTGACTTACAACATGGTGACAATTGAACTCCTTCATCACCGAGGCCTCGTTTAAGAACTCTATCCTCTCCCGCATGCTTGCGGACTCATTGACAGTCTTGATGGCCACCCTGGTCTCGGGCTCATCCTTCACCACTCCCTTGGCTATTCCCTCGTACACCATTCCAAAGGAGCCTTGCCCAAGCTCCCGACACATGGTGATCTTCTCACGGGGCACTTCCCATTCGTCTGGAACATACACTAAGGAGAGAAAGAACAGGCCATGATGTTCCAACTCTGCAAGTGGTGTGATACCAACTGCCCAAAGAGTTTTACTGTAAACAACACTAGACACAATGCTGAGACCTTGCACAATGTATGCAAACAGTCCACGGTCTTTCTCATACGGAGATAGGTAGATGTTTGGCACACAAATAAATCTTAAAGAAATGTGTCAATGGACTCGAAGGGGCCTCATTGTGGTATTGACGTAATGGGATAGAAATAAGAACCTCAAAGCACAAAACCAGGGTGAGAAGAGGCTTAAATCAATACTTTAGGCTTGAGCTTTTCTAGGGATCATTGGTTTCCTAATTCTTCCAGACGGCATGAAACACACTTGATCATCTGTATCAGTTTAGTGTCTGCTGTACTCTCTGTTAACAGATTGATTTTACGACTGGAGGGAAAGAGGCTCTCTGATGTAGTAGGCTCTTTGCATGAAACTATTCTGATCACTTGCACACACACAGTTGCCCCAGTAAAAGCAGAACTTGCTGCTGCAAGTCTTTGATCTGAGGCAGAAGAGAGATCTCAGAAGGTGACTGCCAGGAGGGAGGACTGCCTCAGGCAAGAAGACATCTGAGTAGTCACGGATGCTGCTGCCTATCAGTCACCAAAGCAGGGGACAGTTGTGTCACATGCTCTGGGTGGGTGAAACGACAGGATGCAAAAATAGAGGATTATAGCATGAACATTGTCAGACCTTTAACCCTAATGGTGCTGCTATAAAAAAATAACAGGGAAAGAGTCCACTGCCACTCTGGCTAAGCCCATTAGCCTCCTGGGAGCTTTTGGAAACACTATTCTGGCAAGAAATCCACAGCAGTAGCACCAAACTAAACCATAAAGAGAAGAAGGAACGCCTCAAGGAAATTCGTCTGATCTCCTCCTGCACTTGTACATAATCTGTACAGCACGGGCACATCCTCAATACAGACAACCACACCTCAGACTTGCCTCAGCTTAATAAACTACAGGAAAAATTCCAAAAACTCGACCGTTTCAATAGACAAGAGACATTCACGTATCATCAATGACAGAACCCATGGCTGTGGTAATAAAACAAAGACAGAGAATGGTTTTATATCTCTTTTCAAGTTTTGTACCTTTCAAAATCAGATACAAACAGAATATATGAAAATAAAAGCACCAGAAGTGTAAGGCCATACTTACCATCTGAAGCACTGAAGTACTCGGGGTTCACAGAAGCGTAAAGCACTCCATTGCCCAGTCTGTCACTGTTCCTGTTGAAATATTTTTTTTCTTCTTTAATCTTTAAATTTAAGTAAATTTCAAACCACATGTTCTTCAGCTTTTGCACCATTTGCTCAAGGACAGAATATTATTTACTGTACATGAAGAGCTCTTCAGACCAAGGGGACACACCAACTTCTTCTACGTCACATACTCAACGGGAAAACAGCCCAGAACAGCTTTCCCAGGAAACGGAAACCTGCACTCTTCTCTATACCAAATCATAATCAGAAAAGCATAAACACAAGGCACTTCAGCTGCTGGGTAAATTCCTTTGAGAAAGGCAGCTGTATCGTGATACACCCAGGAGACCCGGGGCTGAGAACATACTTTAACGTCACCTGCTCTACTGTGGGAGAGAAGTGATCTAGAAAAGGATAAAACTTTTTAATGGGGAATTCCATTCAACTGCAAGTGTTTCTATTATTTTATTTTAAAACCATCCACCAACTCCCCAGTTTTACTGGGGTGATTTTTAGAATAAAATGTTTATTAAGCACTGTGATAACTCTTGCAGGAGGAAGGCTGTAGAAATAAAACTATCAGACCTCAGAAAATCAAAGACAAAACATTCTTGTGGGCTAGAACAACAATTTAAAGAAGGATGAGCTATCAGGCATTTCACCCAGGAGAGCCCAAGGGAATGCCCAGCAGGTATCATACTTCACTAGACAGAACGCCCTTTCTGGAGGGCTTGAGAACTGGTACTACTGTCTGCACACAAATGAATTACAGCTGGAAATAATGGGATACTCAATGCGCATAATTTATGAGTGTAACAAAACCCCTCCGTATCTAGAAAGCTGCAAGGCTGAACATGTGCACTGACTTCTATTAAGTTCTCATTATGTACTGCAATTAAAAGAAAATAAACCACTAGTTAAAAAAAAAAAAAAAAAAA
>VZTO01007952.1:27850-64937 GCA_013400615.1 Syrrhaptes paradoxus | reverse complement strand
AAAAAAAAAAAAAAAAAAAAAAAAAAAAGGAAAAAAAAAACATCAATAGAACAGTTCCCTAGACTGCTCTGTCCAGGATGGTTTTTTAAGTGGATGTAAAGACTTCAAAAAAACCTCCCACATTTGCAAGAAATCAAATTAACCTAAATTGAACTAAGTTTTCATGATGTATATTGACCCATATCTCAGCCGAAGCTTCTGATTATAGAGGTTCAGTGTCTGCCATCATTGTCCCAGTGGGTATGTTCCTGACAACCCTTCCTCTTCCCTCTCAAACACAAGACTGTAATAAAAAGCCTCTTCATATCTCAAGCAGCAGCCAGATGCTTGCTGGTAACTCTACACCACCTCCTCGTACACACCAACAAGACAGAATCTACTTTAGCTTCTCAAGTCCTCTGAATGCCGTTTCCCTTTTTAATTTCTAACTTGTTCCATGAGCACAGATTTGAAAATAAACATTCCTGCAGTTTTAACCACAAGCATATAAAACTCACCTCTTTTTGTTGAAGACGTACAGCATTATCAGCAATCCCCCAATGACGAGCAGGAAAGCAATAGGGAGCACAATTATCAAGTGCAGGAAGTTTCCATAGTTTGCTGCTGCAATCAACAAGAAAACAATTGTATCAGGGTTTCTATAAAATCTCCATTAACACACGTACATTCAAAGCCCACTCAGTGTATTTCTATACAGGGCAGAAATCAAAGCACTCATTTTCTTGCCTGATGTGGAAAAATGCACTCAGAAGCAGTCCCTGACTGCAGATGAGTGGAACAAGAAAAGAGACAATGAAAAGTATTAATTTTGTACAGAACAGTGCCTGTCTGAGGTTTGTTTTCACAACTTATGCTTCAGGGCTTACATTCCTCAGGAAGAATATGTAAATATTCATTTGCATATCCCACCTTTTTTCCACCTTTTGTTCACCTTGCAATTGCTTATACTTGTATTCAGAATAAGCACACACTGCTCTTTACTTCAAGTTCTTCACAGCCCAGCAATTAGAGAACAAAAAAGGAACAGAGTTCCAGTTTTCTGGGGATGCACATCTGCTCTACAACTAAATACAGAAATTCTTGGGAGGGTCTCTGCAGACCCTACAGTGGTCTTCTTCCAAAATAAAAATTACTCCCACTGTCAGGACCAGCACCACCCTTTGATCAGGATCAGGATGTTATCTTTATCGAATGCCACTTGGAACAGCTCATGTGAAAAAGCATCTTGATATTAAAAAAAAAAAGGGCCAGCCAATAATCTAAACAAATGATTTGGTTCTTGTATTATTTTGCAACTCAAAGCAGGTTTGCCTTATTGCCACAGTTTTGTACAATCCAACTCCACGATGTTACAGCTAATGCTACATTCCCAACAGAGCAGCACATCACAGGAAGACACAGCAGCGTGTTCTACACACCCAGCACCTGGTTGCACCTCTCATATATATATATAAAAAATGTACGCAAGAAAAGGACCACACCTCAGATACAGCTCCTGGTTGCCAACACTTGCCAAAAAAAAAAAAAAGGAACAGAGAAGAGTTCCCAAAGAAGCATCAGCAAATAAGAGGAGTATTCGGAGCGCAAGCAAGAGGCTCAAATGCCCAGTTACATATGTAAACATCAGGAATTATTAAAAAGACAACAGTCCCTCAGTTTGACACAGGCAATAGACATTCATCTTACATTTGGGCTGCACATAGAAAGAGACTGGCTCAGTCCATGACCCATTTCCAGCTAACGAAGTGGCCTGAACTCTAGCAGAATAGTTTCCAGGGTTCAGATGAGTTAGTTTAGCTCCTCCAAGCTTCTTGTATTCCTGTCTGGAAACACATTCTCGCTTCTCCTAAAAGACAAAAGCAATTTACAGTTCATGTCAATATCTGCCTATTCCTTCATTCTTGAGAAAGCCGTATGGCTGGAGGATAAGCTAATTTTTATAACTAGAAGTCCCATCTGATCAGTTTTTCTTCAAACACCTTAAGGAGATATGTGGAATTCAAAAACTGTCAAAATAAATGAAACAAAGGACTGGCATGCTGGTTGGTCCTACATGTTTGAAATCACGTTTTCATCCTTGGTCCGCAGCACTGCACAGAAGCATGTTAAGAAAGATCCCATTTTGTGTATAAATTAGAGTTACAAGCAGTCACTTGACAGAGAAATGCCAAATCCTCACCTCTCCGTGCTGCCCATATTTGATTTCATACATTAGGATCAGCCCGTTTGGATTTGCAGGCTCTAACCACTTCAGGTAGACGGTATTTTCTTCTTTTGCTTCCCATGAGACCGTTCCTGGAATGTTATCTGCTCCCTCTGTAAAATATTTACAAGTGATGCGAGAAGAACACCTATTAGTGAAACAAGAACTTACGCAACAACTGAGGAAAATAAACGGTTCATACTCTTCTTTAGGTATCGCAGCACTGCAGCAAGTGCTATTCAAAGACCCAGAGAATTAAACGCCTTGACCAGGAGCCTGGTGGAGAGATTAGCAGAGTCTGAACTGCTGGTTGCCAGAAAAAGTGCGGTGTATACAGTGTCACCCGGTTTGGGCTCTGTGTGGCTAAGAACCTGTTTGTCAGCATCTCGTTTTTCCTTCCAAACTTTCCACCCCAGCAGAACGGTGCAGACGCAGCTATCCCCACCGAACGGCTGTGAACAGCGACCTGTCTGCAAATGGCTCCAAACACACCACATCTACCCCACTGACATCCTTTTCCTAAAACATCCAGTCTTCGGAAATCTGTCACAGTTTAAAATGGAGTTTCATCAGCAACTCAGGAACTGTCTCATCACTATTTCATTCTTCATAATTTCATGCATTTTATTCAAAACTGATCAGGAATATGAAGACCATTTCAGCCAAAGAAAGAAGGCTACTTCTTTAAAAACATAGGGGTTTTTTAGGTTTAGAAGAAAACACAATTGTTTAGCCTTTAATTTTTAGAGCCATGTACTAAAAATCTGGGAACACTTACTTCCTTTTCCCTGATCTCACAGATTTCCTTATTTCCTTGAAATAAGCAATACTTTTTCCTTTTCTACTGACACAGCTGGATCTGGATTATGATAGTCTTTCCTTCCAGAAACAAAACAAAATTGCCACCATTCTGCATCAAATATTCCCAGACATCTGCTGGAGTCAGAAGCTCTGTGCTGGATGCATATGAGCTTACACTAAAATCATCTCTATTCTTCTCAGAAGAAGTACAATCTGTAAAAGTCCCAAACACGAGCACAGCATTCAATGCCTCCTATTTGAAGGAGTCTAGATGCTGGCAGTTGGGCACAAAGAACACAGTACTCCTCCTGTTCCCAGGCTGGACAAACTCACGGTCATTCTGTGACAGAAGAAACATTTGGCAAACATTCCCACCAGCAAAATTCTTTAACATCTGCAAACAGTTCAGAGTGAACACAGCAAAACTAAACATTAGCAGAGAAACGTGTTCCCTGTCTCCATCCAGCATCCAAGGAACTGAAGAATAAAACCTCCTTAACCCACCATGCCTGTGGGTCTCACCTATATTGCTGGGAAACCGATTCTCTCATGATTAGCTCAGTACTCAGCGCACACACTCCTGCCTTTCTCCAGATCCCAGGACAGACTCAATACACATCACTCAGCACACATGAGAGATCAGGCAGGGACATTAAACTACTGTAACAAAGTTTTATGTAGTTCCAATGTATTTTCTTGCATAGAATTTTTTTTATTATACCCCAATGCTTTTCTGACTGTTTTTGCAGGGTTTGTCCTCCCTGACATTGATCTCTTCCCAAAAAATAAAACAAAGCTTTAGACTTGTGAGAGCATACCTGAAGGCATGGTTCTTGCAAAGACAAAGTTGGAAGCGCTACAACCAAGAGTGTCAGCTTCATGGTTGCAGCTGTGAATATCAATGCGGTAAAGAGTAAAAGGCTGGAGATGGGAGATGACTGTTCTCTCCTTGCCATCCACTTTGGTCTCGAAGAACGGGTATTCCACTTCACTCTCCTCCGCATCAGAAACATTGGTGAAGTGATCTGTCCCAGTCGTGTTCCTGTTTCGAGTGGCCAAAGTGGCATTTGCGATTCGGAACACGTCCCTCCGCTTCCGATCGGGTCTGTGGAACGAGAAGACAGGTACAGAAAAGGTTTCATTAAATAAACATTTCATTTAAAAAAAAGGCTTTTCCTCCAGCTCTGTGCAAAAAACCCCAGTAAAATATTTAACTCCGCTATTAAAAAGCTAAATAAAGGAAACTGCAAAACAAGATAGAAGTCTTCTTTTAATCTGAACCTGCAGCATGTCAGCACATCCTATTTCTCTCTCTTTTGGTTGGAAACCAGACAAAACTCTGAAAACACTGAGCCCCAAAGATAAACATGCAAACTCCTGACCTCACACAATAAACTGAACAGCAGAAGTGGCTTCACTGCTACTCCATAAGCAATCTAGATTTGTATTTAATGATAGTAATGTTGACACTTAAAATAAAAATCAGATGTTAAAGGTTAAAAAGGTTAGGGAAAAAATTGGTTTGACATTTGCTGAGTGTCAGTACAAACGTCGTCAATACGAAAACACTTTTACAGGCATTTGGATGGTATTAGCTAACCAACACGATTCCTACACATTGGACTTGTCACTTGGTCTTGTGTCAGACCCAAGGCTGCTCTGCACAGGAGCACGAACTACAGAGCGCGAGCTGTCTTTTCCAGCTCCTGCTCCCCAAAGTGTGCAGGACCACTCGCACCCGGAAAGCAATGCACCAGGGGAGATGAAGAAGAACGCAGGAGAGTCACTATAAAAATAGTTTTGGCCCGAATCCCACCCCACCTGAAACCACTTGGCCAGTGCCCATTTAGCACCTGGCCAGTGCAATGGTTATCAAGGACACGGGTGAAGTCTAACACATTTCTGTCCGAGAGCGAGTTACAAACCGGGTGAATACGGCCTCCCTCAAACACACAACAGGAAAGATGAGTCAACAGGAGAAGTTAATTTGCTGTCAAATATACTGTCTTAGTACACTCAGCCACAAAACAGCATGCTGCAGAGACAGCCAAAAACAGGCTGAGTTGGTTTTGAAATCTTCTGGCAGAGGTTGGATGAAATGTTTTTTAGAAGTTCACTAGAAAATTTTCCAAAATCCCTTTACTATGCCTTGAGTAGTCTTTAACACTCTCAGATACCATGTAAACCACAGCACAGAAATAAACGAAGATATGGAAAAAACCTTCTAAGTTACCAAGAAATTATTTTAAGCTATACACAAGTCAATGTTATAACTTGTCGCTGGGGCATGGGGGAATTTCATAGGAGATGTAAGCACTTGCTGCTGGTACTTCTGCAAGTTACTAAAGCTACTCAACTTGCGTAGGATGAGTATTCATTTACTGCTCTAATTCAGCGGAAAGAACAAACTGTTGTACCGCTAAAAGCACACGGGATGCCCAGCACTGAACTGATGAACATTTGCACAAATTTTGGGATAAAAGCAGTGAAAATAAGAAATTCATTTTCAATCAACTAGAAAAGCATGTGCCAATGCCAGAACGCAGAAGGTGTGACTTTGTCCACCACAGCTTTTACGGGATGCATGAAGCTTCAACTCTTTTCTGGGGTAAAGAGTTGGGGTGAAAAAAAAAAAAGTGTACAGTCCTACCCTGCCTTTGTGGAAAAAGATAAAGTTGGTGAAAACTACAGTTGTATCAGGAAAAGAAAAAGACAAGGCAAACGATTAAAACATCAAGAGATTTGACACCGTTGCTTTTCTGTCAAGCAGCTTCCTGCTTTTGTGAAAGGCACTGATAAAGACAAAAAACAAGCATCCAAGGCAATAAGGAGAAGTCTAGAGATAAAAATATGAAAATTCATCTATTTTGTTAAATGAGAGGAAGGAAGAGAAAAAATAGAAAATAACACTATAAAAAGTTAAATCAAATTGATATTATAAAGTCAAAATGTGTGGGTCACTTAACATAAAAGCTAACTGCCTCACACCTTATGGCAACCTTAATGTTACTTCTGAGATACCTTCTACTACACACAAAGCTTGTCTCGCCCTGCTTATTAGAGAATCCAAAAACTTGAAGAATAACTCATCGTCCCGTGGTTGTGAGTGTCTCTTCAAGACTAACCACAGTCCCAATGTTTGAAATCTACCTTACCACTGCGGTATTACACAGGGGGTCATCCAGAAGTTGCAAACCAGATCAGATCAACAGGCTTTTTAAACAACCTTAAGGAAGAGAAAAAATATATTTCCATGCTGCATCTCTTTCACAGCATCCTGGAGACAGGTAGAACACTGGAAACAAATACCACTATTGAGGCTCGCATTAACACGAGTTAACTTCTCCCTTGGGAAAGAGAGAAAAAGACATCAAGTGACGAGCTGCTTAGATTTGTCCTATGGAGACACCTCACTAGCTCATAATCTTTAATTTCCCTAACATACATCCTCTTACATTGCTCAGCTATGCAGCTACTTCTGAGAGTGGTACCTTGTCTCCCCTTGCTGTTACAAAACACACCCTTATGACAGTAAGCTAGGAAAAACGGGAAATGGTCAAGTTTTCAGGAAATTCTTTGTGAAGTGACCAGTTTATCTGTTACTGTCTGAGTTCAAGGTTCTGTGAGTTTCCTTAGGGTGGGAGAGAATGCAAGAAAATTTGGGAGAAGATAAACAGCACTTTTTAGATGACAAGGGTTTTGATAAAAAAAAATTCCTTTGTAATAAGACTTTCAAATAGTTTAGACCTGACGCATGCCTTTCAAAACTCCTGACTGTGCTATTTCATACAGTCCAGAATCAGATCATGTTTACGAGATATCACTTTTCTCAGGAATTACAACCTGGCCAGTCACAGTGGCTGTTACTTCTCTGTACCTCTTCTCTGCTGCTGGTTCTCAGCATCAGTAGGGAAGCACCGCACAAGTTCAACCACAAATGCTAAACAGGACTCGGACACAGCTCAGATACAATACTCAGCACTTCCAAAGAGAGGTGGTATTTAGTTCATCACTTTTTGGACAAAGCTCTGCACACTTCACAGTTCCAACCCCAAGCAAGTCAATCCAACACATCCTTGAATAAAGGTCAAAAAATCACAATAGAGAAGGAAATAAACCCGTTTTCACGAGCAGCACTTCAGAGTTCTCAAGCACAGGACTTCACCATAAACTTCACCTCCCGACAGAGACAATGAGATAATACGCACAGCTGAAACCTGATTGCTTCTAGAACGTAACGTAACAGCTATACATCGTGTGCTAGGCCCCAGGATCCAATTATCTAAAGTAAGAACAGCTTACAGGAAGGATAAATTGGAAATTCAAGGATCAAAATCACCAATTAATTCAGTAGTATCTACTCTATGCTGCAGCATAAAATCGTTACTATTGCACTTCATGTGGAAGCCGCAATGTTTATCACGGAAAGGGGGCATATGTCATACCTCTCTGCAGCACAGACCCAGGAAACCAATATGCCCTTTGCAATTAGTGCAGTGAGAAAGGAAGACCCATTTAAAATCTGTGAGGTGACTATGCCCTCAATTTCAAAGGCAAATAAATCTTGGGACTGGGAACACAAGCACTTAAATGGCTATTTAGAGAAAGATCCCATCTGAAACCCTTTGTCTGCCACATGTTGCTCATCTCCAAAACTCTCATAAGACAAAGAGCTCCTAAAGTGACTCTTATTCTGAAAATAAACCATCGCTAAAATCCTTAAACAATACAGGTAAGAACCCTTACTATTAGCTAAATTTGCAAGAAAGATGAAAACTAGTGAAAATGGAAAACTGCAAAGTAAGGCTGCAGGTCATCTCACAAAAAGGCAATGTTGATGTGTATCAGGTGTTGTCTGTATATGCTTTCATGTCCAGGAAGCCTAAGCTCTAGGAAATGTTAAAAAATGAAATTATTAGCCCCACTTGCAAAGAAAAACTGTCCAAATCCGGTACCTGGGGACAAAGATGGAGTTGTGAAGGAAGTTCTCAAAGACTTTCCGATACTCTGCTTCCTCCTTCTCAGCTTGCTTTTCTGCCTCTGTCTTGGGACAAGCACAGCAAGGTCCTTTTTCTCCCCCACAGCCCTCTGGTTTGGTGGGCTCAGTAGCTTCTTCTGTATCAATGGTCCCATCAGCGTATCTTCGAATTGGGACTTTATCTTAAAAGAGAACAATAGGGGTGGCTTGTTTCTTTTCTCTCCATATTATGAACACAGCAAGAACCCATGTTTACCCATTCCATTCTGCTTGCTGTTATCCACAAAAGAGTTGTGAAGCAGGACACAGGCTTTAGCTCTTGTAAACACAGTGCACTGGCAGGTAAGAGTCACAGGCACTTCAACACCATCAGGTTTTGTTTTCCTACCTTTGGAGCAGTAGTTGTGTCTGTAAAGGTAACTGTCCTGAGGTTGCTGCTGCCATCGTACGATGTAGTATGAGAGGTTGCCATTGGGAAGAGAAGGAGGATTCCACTTCACAATCAGCTGGGACGAGGAGTTGGATGCTGAAATAACATCCAAGGGAATGGATGGCACTGGAGGGGGGAAAAAAAAAAAGAAAAGGAAGGCATTTAAATCTGGAGCATTCTACAATGTATTTTGATGCAAGCTTTCAAAGTGAATCCCAATCCATTTCTATACTGCAAGAAAAAAACACCATCCTATTTCAAATAAAAGTTTTCCTACTTTGTCCCACTAATAACCATTAAGAGTTCAACTGCAACCACTGACAGTCCCAATCCGAAGTTGTACTTACATTTACCTTCACCAATAGACCAAAGGTCTGAAATCCTAACTCCAAAAAAATCCCATAGTTCCCAATGAAAATAATGTCTGAACAACCAGAGCTTCAATTTAAGTCTTAGTGCTGCTTTCATAATTACTGACATTTTCCAGCATTATGCACATCCTCTGCACATAAATTCAATTTCTGTGTTAACATCAGAACTTGCATAGTAATATAATAAGCACACCTGCAGTGCTATCAACCCCTCACCCAAGAGATCTCACCTGCAGCATTGGTTCGTATATATACAATTTCACTTTTTGCTCCATGAATATGATGGTTTTCCATCATTGTGAGGGTAACAGCCTTGACATAAATGGCATATTGAGTCCAAGGTTTCAATCCCTGCAGTAGAATTCCAGGATTGTTCTCCTTGTTTGGTGGCAGGTCAACATCGACCATGTTCCAGCTATTGGAGCCACACGCATCTTGCCCATCGTACTCTGTCACATTTTTGAATGGTCTGAAATATTAAAAGAAAAAAATAATTATTTATTTTCTCCTAAAAATTGTCATGTATTTGTCAGAGTGCCTCACTTCAACATTGCTCAATTAAACAAATAAAGCTTGTTTTCTACAGCAGAATAAAACAGAATAAAATTCATATTTATTTCCAAGCACTAAAAAAATTCAGAGTTCAGCTTCACCTGCACATCTTACCTTCAGTCACTAGCAATGAGGCAAGGTTGTCCAAGAAAACACTATATTTGTGGGTTTTTTATCCAAAACAGTGAAATGCTTCAGACGTTTAGACTTCAGCTAAGCATATACAGAACAGAAGCAACTCAAAACAGTCACTGATAGTGGCTGAGCTTTTTACTATAAAGAACTTAAACTTCCACAGCTGGCCTTGACCAGTCCAACAGGCTTTTTTCCCCGCTTTTATTTCCACACAGTACAAACACATTTATACAATCATATAGTTCTAACTTTTCATAAGTTGCAACACTGGTGCAAGAGCATATGGAGTGCTACTCTTGTTATTAATTACTATAGAGTCATCAGCACCAAGTTTATTCCATCACAGTACACCAGCACTGTGACACTCTTTTTCGGCCAATGCTGGACATGAACAATTTGTGCTTCTGTGTCTCACAGCCTTGCTCCATATGTCATTGCCAGCATGAACCTCCCTTTCACACCTCCAAACTGCTTGGATTGTGCTTAGCATGCTCATTTGCATTTCTGACTATTTTAAATCTGAGACACTACAAGGATGTGCCGTGGCAGAGACACCTCCCCAGAAATCAGGATCTCTCCTGAAGCTGCCCCACTCCTTCATTATCAAGAGATTAATGCAGAAAACTACCAAAGCTAGATAATCTAAATAACCCCAAACCCGGAGTACACGAGTCACCGAGGTGATAGGGCAAACTCCTGATCTGTGATACTTTCTGATCAGTACTCTGACCAGAGAAGGAAAAGATCTCGGCAAACATGACATGACTTATGAAGAGCTCCAAATTAGACCCCTGAGAACAGCCAAGCCACCCATCTCTCGTTTTTCCAAATTTGAAGCTTTCTAATGGATTTGGAATCTATTTGTAGGCTTCAGTCAAAACAATCCTCTTCTTAAATGGGGCTGGTGCTCTGCCAAGGAAAGAATTTGAACAAAAGCAGGACTTGAGGACGAAGTCTGTAAACTGGATGTGATATGTAAACTGCATGAAACAGGAACTACCCAAAGGACTTTACTGACTATCTTTTCTTGCTAGCAAACTAAAAATCAGAATAGAATTGTCTATTGTCTCTTTGACTGTCCTGATTAGTCTCTAACGACATCTACTTACGCTTCTTTGTAGTAAACAGTGAAGCTAATGAGATCTCTGTAATCTGGAGGGCGATACCGTTCCCATGTTAGTTTAATCCGATTCTTGAGCGTAGTGTTAGAAACAAAACGCAGAATGTGGCTTTCACCTGTAATACAAAAAGACAAGACATGACAGAGTTAGCATCACATCGCCTATTAGTTTTTGCTGTTTCTTAGATATCATTTTTAGCCAATTAGCCTGTCCAGTAGTGTCTACAATATCACTGTATACCAACAGCTTTTGTTGCTGTAGAGCTTCCTATTTCATCCTACTACATTTGAGTGCTTAAGGGTAAGCAGTGACCTTGGCAATCATTTTAGAGCTTGCTGGAGCTACTTATTTTTTCTGAAGCAGATTTTCTTTTAATGCATCATCAGAAAGCTCTTGAAAACTACTTCAGACTCTCTCTGAGCAAGGAATGGAAGTCCTGTTTATTCCCAGGGCTGGTTTAGAAGCATTAAATTCATCATCCAACTCCAATGCACGTGCGGAGCAGTAACTGGCCCGTGTTCTCACTTTCCAGGATGACTTTTGACAACTACAATTTGTTTTTTATGGGGAAGGGACAACATGGAAAGGACAAAGGAGTTTACACATCTATTCAATGAGAGGCTGGACCAAGAACTCCAAAACTCAGTTCATATACGGCACAACCATTTGATGGCAGCAGCTTCCAGCTCCTCTTCTGAACAGAGCTGGATGGAAGCTGGCAGCTCTGAAATGAATGGCTTCCCACTACCAGCTCACTGAGCTTTCCAACCCAAAACAAAATAGCATTTAAAAACCTTAATTCTTGGATGAAGAAATTGTGTTCTGTCAACTGTAAGTTCGTTTCTCGTGTTCCATGGAAAGCTCTGAAAATAAAGGGGTTTTCACCCTCGTGTACACTGGCACTACTGGTGCTATCTTTTCAAAGGCAGTTTAGCTTTTGTTGATTCTTTTCCCCTTCTCAGAGTCAGAAAGCTTTCTGTAATGTTTTCTTAAAAAAACAGGCAGCGGCTGGCACTAGCCTCAGCGGTAGTAAGGACTGGCTGTGTGTCTGTAACTCCTCCAGGACTGCAAGCCTTTGCTCTATTGAATGTGCAAAGAATGGAGTGTGCTCACAACAAGGATCTATGCCATCTGCATTTCTGCATCACGCCTAAAGAGACATTCAGCAGAGTACGTGTCCTAGTTTAGTAAACACCATCCAGAACAAGGGGACTTCACTTATACACAAGATCTATTTTAATATACTCAGCTCCAACAACAGTACAAATAGACCAACGAAAAATGCACTGTCAATTGTAAGAGTCTGAGTACGGGGTCAAATTTTTAAGCATTCTGTCGTCTTAATTCCTAGATGAGAGATGGTTACACCTGGAGACCTGATGTGAAGACCACCAAAGCTAAAAGAGGACTTTCCAATATCTTTGACCACTGCAGAATCCAAAATAAAGCACTGAGACACTGAAGTTTAGGAATATTGTAGAACACTAAGAAGTGTTCTCAATTTAAAAGCAAATAATTTGAAAGTAAAGCACAGAAAAATGAGTTTACAACAAGCGTTTATAGCAACAAGGTACAATAGGTGGCTGGAGCTGAAAAGAAGCTTAATGTAACAGAGCTATAACTATGTAACCACATAATACTCCACACATGTGAACATATTTTCACAGCTACAATTTAAAAATTGAACAAGCAGAACGACTAAAAGCCCTTTGTAATTTCTACACTCTAAATATTGTAATAGTTAGCAACCTGGCAGTGTGTTGGTTTGGTATTTTTTGCAACACCCTCCTTACACAGATTGCCTTGAGTTTTTTGCTTGTTTGTTTACTTACAAGAGGCTCTCTCCCCATTGTTCCTTGGATTTATATCTCCTTTGCTCTGTCGTCCCTTGGTTCCTGAAACTTCCTCCATACGGTAAATCTCAGAAACACACAGTTTAGGATTAAAGGCAAAGTACATTTTCCCCTCCTTGATCGTCAAGTTATGATGGTTCCAGTCCCACAGCTGCTGAAGATTGTGGTTGTCAAGCACGTAGAAGGAATAATTCCTAGAAAGAAATTTTTGAAGGAAAATTACTAGGTTTAATTCATGGCCAATTCCAACCAAGAATACCTTAATATAAGCAAACTTTAAAACACTACATTTCCTCTTATTACTCTCAACTGGTGTTCAGCAGAGTGAGGGATTTTCTTCTCTCCCATGGAGCAAGTTTTCCCCGAACGCTCACTTTGGTCAGAGGGCAGGGAAACGACTGTCACACAGGACTCCAAGGCTGACACCACATCACGCAACATGTGTTTTAATAATTGTATAAAAGCTGCTATGAGGAATATAAATGTACATCCTCTGAGCATCAGGCCTCACATCCCTTCTGGGGGAAAATCAGGGTGCAGTTCTGACGATAAAAGACAATCATGAACACAGCTGTCTTGCTTATGTTTACCAAAGCAACTGTAAGAGTTTGCACAGTGAGGTTTCCTTGCCTCTCTGTCTCAGTTTACCTCTTGGCCCGATAAAGATTTCCTGCAGCGTGCCAAGTACAGTGCGTCTGTGCATCAAAACCTGACCGTAAGCAGCTGCGCTGGCTGCACGGCGCGGGATCCACACTTCAAACACAGAACGAACAACACAGGCAGCAGCATGTGCTCAGCCCATTCCCCGAGCACAGCTGGGGAATAACATGAACATCCTTTATTTCCACAGATACTAAATGCAAAATTGCGTGTGTAAAGAAAAAATTCCTGGTACTACTCAATTGTGCTGAATTATGAAAAAAAAAAACCCACAGCAAAAGCAAGATTAAAGGCTCTACATCAGCAGCAAGACAACACCTGCAAAGACACATTTTGGGACAGCAGGGACAGGAATGCACAATTGGGAAGGAGATAAAGGTCTGTATAGCTGTATATATAGCTCAATCCAACCAAACCGTCATGGCAGCATTTATTACACTCTTCTGTGCAAAATCCCACCAACATTAACTACATCGACACAAAATCCATTAACAGCATGAAGCCTTGCAACTTCTGCAAGCCATTCTGCACTGGTAAGCCCAGGTCAATGTAGTTAAACCAGGTTTTCTACGCAGCCTTTCAACTACAGTCAGAGCTTCTCAGAGTAACACGGCAGGCAAACCACGAGGCTCATAAGCAGCTGACATGCTACTCATTTAGGGTTTTCTTCAACTACTTCATATAAAATGTAGCATTTATTCCTCCCTCACCCAAACGCAAACCACGCGTTCTGGTTGCAATCTGCGCAGACCACCATTGGGGCTTCTTGTAATGTACCAAAATGCGGAGTGTATTTTCAGAACAAGGACAAAGTGGTTTCTCCTATTTACAGCTATCCCCTAATTATCCAGGAGCTGACTGCTACTGAAGCCGATAAACCTGGTACCACTTCAGACAGATGCTCAGAATGCACTCAGCTGACAAAGCAGCACATACATGTTTGTACTTCAAATGCATCTTGCCCAGGAGAGAACAAGGATGCTCAACTGCATGTGGGATTTGATAGACATCACAAAAAACTGTGTTTATCGGAGACACCTATCTCTCTGTTACAGATGACTAAAATCCCTGCAGCTCCCTGCGCACTGCTAAAAAGATGACACCTTCCCATAATTAGCAGCGTGATTAAGTGATGGCAACTAAGCTTTTCAGGAAAGACTCAAAAAGCTGGACTCAGGCTGAACACAATAAAGAGAGGTGTGGCTGCACGACTACAGAAACCATCTTAAATATTAAATAACAGCCTGGCCCGTCTCCTGCTCCCAACTGTGGCAATTATGCTTTAGACACTAGAGATAATTCCTGTATTAAAGCAGGGTGGCTAAGCTTTCAGGAGTGTGAATAAATGAGGCAAATCAAGCACACACTGGTGTTTTACACAACTGCACAGTGACTCGGGCAGAGCTGGGAGTTACTGTGGCTCACACCTTCAAGCCATCTGCACAAGTTTGAGCAGCCACCCGAGGCACGGCAAACAGGTCCTAAGAGTTCGTATACATACTGAAAGTATGAATTAGTGGAAGTTATTCTAGCACCACTCAAAGCACCAGGGAAACCACATTTGGAGGGCTATATACAGCCTCAGTCAGAGGAGAGGCGCAGCATTGCATGGCTTGAAAGGTGGAGCAGAGGGCAACCAGAGTGCACTTAGGGCTTAGGTTATAAAGTTATAAATAAAGATTATATCAGACTTTGGCTCTAACAGCTGTGGAAAAAATCAGGATGCCAAAGAAGATAGCATGGAAAGAATAAAAGATTCACTGTAGGAAAACAAAGCACTGCCAATCAAACCCTGGAGACAGTAACTAAGGAAATGACTGGAGATTAGGGCCAGAAGGACAGGCTAAACCTCTGAGCAGGAGTAGGAGGCACATCTGGTCCCAGGCTTGCCATAAAAAGCCTCAAGGCGACCTGCATAACCCATGCACACCCACAGGAGAGAATTCCCACAACACCATGTGTATCCCCAACTGCAGAGCACCTACAACCACTTAATTATCAACCGCATACGTTAAAACCCTGCTTCACGCTGTATCTGCACGCAATGCTACTACATCTGTGCACGCTCACCCTCCGTAAAGCTACGAGGCAGAACACGAGATTAAACCAGAAGGAGATGGAGGTGATGAAAATGTCTCAACAAGCTTTCAGTCACCCTTTGGCTCCCTCCATAGCCTAGAGGGCACAGAAAGCTCCGGAAAGAGGTAATGACCAGATAAGTACACTGCTAATAAGAGAGCAATGCGTGATCTGTAAAGGCAAGTGAGTTGTGCCAAAAAAGGCTGCGACATCAACCACTAAAAGAGAGGAGGAAAGGAAAACTCTTATGGCTTTACATACACAAAACACGCCACATGTTGGCTAGAAACTGTCCATCAGTATGGTGTATGTTCTACACCTGTATCACAGCATGACCCTGACCCTTGATGAGGACCCGACAAGAGTCAAGCACACATGGCACACCACCACAAGAGAGAATAATAGAGAACAACGTTTTAACAAAACGCTCCATTTCATGGTCTTTCTTTAAATAGGTTCATTCTTCAGCACTTCTCAACAAGCCTGAACTTGATCAAACTTCCTAAACATTGCTAGTGTTTTAGTAATGCTGGGATATTCTTTTGCTTGTGGTTGCCCACCAGCACTTCAAACAGAACCACTGAGGTTATGAACAGAATATCTGTCTCTGAAAGATACTCACACACATCTTCCTAATGTCAATCATAAGCAACTTAGCTGATTTCGGTGAAGAACTGCATCTCCACAGGCAAGTACATGGGTAGGAAACTAGGGGCTTTTACACTAACCCACGGATTTGGAAGTAGTGCATCTACAGTGTTTTCCTGTCCATTTCAAAAAGGTAAACTGGTGAGCTTCAAACCCCCGTACAAACCCAGTCTCATGCCTCAGTGTACAAACTCCCCAACTGACTTATTGAAACTCCATTTACACGTGAGCCCGCAGCAGAGGACAGAGGAGCCTGGCAGAGTGATCGCTAGACTAGAAATCGAAATCTTGCCATGGACACCGAGACCCCTCCAGCACATCTCCATTTCAGTTTCCCTATTTGCAAAGAGAATTTTTTTTCTTGCCGTAGGAGCACATTCACTATGGACATGGTATTCTATAGAGGCAATGAGTACTCTGAAAACAAAGTAAATTCCCTCTCAGTTTTCCATTTTCTGTGATAACCAAGGCAGGCACCAGCAACTGAATAAGAAAGAAATAAGTGCTGGTTTGTTAGTCCAGTTTAACAAAACAAAACAAAACAAAAAAAAAAAAAAAAAAAATAAAAAAAAAAAAAAAAAAAAAAAAAAAAAAAAAAAAAAAAAAAAAAAAAAAAAGGACACAGCAGTGGTGGGGTCAGTCATGTAATGAACCAGTATCATAATGGATCTTAAGTTAACCTCCCTCTCACCCCCGAAGGCAAGGCCGGCATGAACAGCTATTGTTCCAGCAGCTCCATACTTCCCAGGTTAAGACCCCACTCCCTGCTGTTCATAACTCTGCTGAAGTAATTGTTGAAGCTCCGTTCTTCCTTGCCAGGTGCCTACTTCCATCTAAGTATTTTTGGAAATGTTATTTAGACAGTGGTAATGCCTAAATTATGCTAGGCATTTTCCAAGCAAAAAGAGACCGCCCCTGACTCAAAGTAAGTAACTGCAGTAATTTCCCAGAGTGAGTGAATTTTAGCACAAGTAGATGTTTACTACAGATCTGTCTTACCTTCCCCCACTCAGCCTCATTTTCCTCTTCAAAGCTTCACCATTTACTTCTCTGTTTGGGAATCTGATTTAAAAACCTGCTGCTTCCCTTCATATCAGCTCTCCTTGCTGACATGTAAGGTACCATAAACGTAATTACTACTTGAAACAAAGTTAAACTCAAATTTAAAGAGAGCAGGGGAAAGATGGGCAGACGAGAAAAGACAAATCAATAATTAGGGTATCTGACAGAGCACACCAGGTCGTAAGAGGGCTGAATGAGCCCTGTGCTCAGAGTGACAAGCCTCTAGGATTTGCAATTAGAAACAAGCTTTTCCGTAGCGCCAGGGTTCTTATTGAAAAAGACAGCGTGCTTCGCCAGTGCAGGATGAAGAGTTGCCCTTTAACTTGCTCTGTCAGATGGTGGAATTTTAAGAATTTAAGGCTGACCATAGACTAGCCTGAGAGAAAGAGGGAGGTTGTGAAGAATCCCTCACGCTGTAACTTTATCCTGCTGGGGCAGATAAATCAGACACAAGCAACCTTTCCCATGACCCTCCCACCACCTTTTCTTATATGATTTCCTAAAATTCTCCCTCATTACTGAAGGAGACTTATTTCTCCCAGAGAACACTGGTTGAATCTCAGGATGGCTAATTGATTCAGGAAGAGAAAGAGCACGGCACTTTGCTGAAGGGCCATCACCACATCTCAGCACTGCAAGTTCTACGAAGATAAAAACTTCTTCCTCAACTATCTCTTACTGTTACAGGAAAACAGGAGCTACACACAGCACACTGTGGTTACTATAGAAGCAATAAAACCCAGAGGCAAACATTTCAAAGGATCAACTTTTCCTGACCAGTCTTCTTCCTGCTCAGTAGATAACTCATCTAATATTAGCACTTCAAGGAGTTGCAAACAATTGCAACTTGCAAACAATTTCATACTAGTTGGGTCACTTCCAATTGCACTCCCTGGTTAGTAAAGTTCAGGTTTCCTTTCAGTTGACATTCTCCATAAATATCTGCTAGATAATTGCAAGGAAATCCAACTGTTTCTGGAGATGCTTTTCTCAAACAGAGCAAAAAGAGCAAACAACAACATTTTATCAATGTAGAGAAACTCCCTAGAAAAACCTGAAGTGAAAAGAAGCAGCAAAGTTACCATAAAAATACTTTTAATATACTCAACTGAATATGATTTGGATAGTAATCCGAACGAGTGATGACTGTGCAGTGGTGTTCAGCAGAAGAAAAAGGCTGTGTATCAGTGGAAGAGAAGATTCTCTAAGTGGTATGTGAATGCCTATTAGGAGACTTATTCTCCGCAGCTTTCTATTAAAGTGAAATTGCATCTAGAAATATCTGAACACTTACCCATCCACCTGTTCCTCTCCCAGAATATACCGCAGGTTCTTCAAGAAAGACAGGGAGACTAATGCATGGGAATGGCGAATCTTCACATACCCCGTTACCGTCTCGATCAAACCCATAAAGTTCTCCAGTTCTGACGCGATGTTATCTACAGTAAGAAAAGTGTTATTTTATTATGTAGAATTCATAGCTTTAACTTGTGCTTAATTCAATATTAACTCAGTAAAAGAAAATGTTTGTATTTGTTGCTTTTGAAAATGAGACACTGGTGTTCCTCCCCCAGCACCAGTTGCGTGTGCAGACAGATGGCTGAAGGGCAAAATAAAGCCGCAGAGTAACAGTGGAAAACCAGTCTTGCTTTTCCAAACTGGTATACCTGCTTTTTCCATGGACATTGCACTCTGAAGCCAGCACCACATGTTGAGCCAGCATTCTGTCAGGGATGAAAAGACCCTTGTGTACATATCCATGAAACTGGAACTGCTCTTCAGCTACAGAGCAAAGTTCGGGCAGAAAGCTCCATTGGAAAATGGAGAATGAGGCTGAAGGCAGAGGTATGCTATCAGTCTTCTCTGGGGAATAAAGCATTGCTTCCAGTGACCTAAAAACTTTGGCTACAAAATTCAGAACCCGGATGAAACAGCGAAGATAAAACCATAAGGCTGTCATCATGCCACACAGCATGTTCCATATAGCTCACTAAAGGTGATTTTCTATAATAAATTATTAAACCAACTGCAGAGCAAGCTCAACTCTGCAGTAGTGCCCCCTCCCTAGGAACTGTTCTGTCTCTGTCTAGGTCTGCAACACCCCATCCTTTACCATGCTCAAGCTTTGCAGCCCTTCTCTCCAGCAATTCCTGGTGTCACTATCCTGCAAAGCTGCTATGGGGTGTGTTTGCTGCCATGAACAAACTGAAGTCCTAACAGACGGCTGGGAAGCCCAATTACCAAACACCAATGGTTGGTTCCCATACCAAACAAGCTGGGAGGAACCAGATACTCTTCAGCACTCTAAGATTATACTTTAAAAAAACAAAAAAAAACCCAAAAACAAAACCAAAACCAAACCCCACACCTGCCCCAGGAAACTGGAACATCTCCCTGTAAAGGAAGATTGTACCTGTAGCAGTGGGACCACGAGTGAAATAATCCACATGCTGCTGTTTCTAAACCCTGAAGTTCTCATTCAGCAAGAAGACGGGAATCAAATATGTCTCAATCTTTCAACCTTATTCATGAAACCAAAAGGGACCTTCCATAGGGCGATA
Source organism: Syrrhaptes paradoxus (assembly GCA_013400615.1). NCBI lineage: Eukaryota > Metazoa > Chordata > Aves > Pterocliformes > Pteroclidae > Syrrhaptes > Syrrhaptes paradoxus. The sequence continues at coordinate 45,483 of VZTO01007952.1, read as the reverse complement.
CATTTCCAATAAAAACTAACAGTGATTTTTACTCTCTTTTTAAAAGCTCATCAACTGTCAACACTTCCCTGGCTGATGAATCACTGCTCTGACAAATTTAACCCAGAGCTTGTTCAAGACATGTGACAAAGGTGGCCAGCTCACTAATGACGACCATCCAGAGGCACAGTGCTAGGCTTTGTACGAGCCCTCAGCACACTGGACTCCACGTTCCAGGTTTCCACACCTTACCTTAAAAAGTGAGTATATGCAGCCTGATGGTGCCATGCCTTACTTGCAGACAAGTTATTTACCTACCCAGATGCAAGGATTTTCTACTTTTCCACCTTCTTGGACCTTTACTATTCCTGTGGGACTAGTGCTCATCTCGCTGCCTAATCCTGGTTCCCTCTCCTGCCAAAAAAGCTAACAAAAACACCAGCCTTCACTGCCTTGTAGCTTGCTGCTTGTTGTTGTTGCTGTCTACCTATTGCATCTGCACGTTGGAGAACGGTGCTACAGTGGGGCCAAATTAAACAGGAACGCTGCTATGGAACTGGAAAGCAAACAGTTTGCCTGGCATTTAATGTTCTTATCATTATGCTGACAGACAAAAAGAAAAATATTAAAAGCAGCCTTATCAGAGGTCCATAAAGAGAGAAATCACTTACTTCCACGACGGATGTTGATCAACAAATTTCCCTTGAGAATTGTACATCCCTGCAACATTTGTGCTGATGTGACAGAGTCAATGGTCTTCGTTTTCCCATCCTCACAAATTTTGGGGCAAGGTCCCTCACAAGGACTGCAGAACATGCTGTCAGGAAAGAAATGGAGACTGAAAATAAGCAACAATATGCAACTCAACAGCTCTGAGTTAAATTTTGAAAGACATTTCCCTCTGAAGCTTGGACATATCCTTTAAGCTAGAATGAAAGTTACCTACTTCTGCAGAGGGCTGCAGGTAACTTGGAACACTTGCCCGCTGGACTCCAGAGAGGCTGGAGCATCGTGCCTCCTGTTCACAGCAACCCAGGAGTGAATGAATGGACACATACCCACTGCCTGCCAGCTTCTCAAAGGACTGTGGTCCTTCCAAAGTGGAAGGCACTTGAGGCAAAACCCAGTGTCCTTGTAACTGTGCATTTACTCTAACTTCATTACACCCAGCAAGACCACCTTTCTCATTTGTGCAGATAGCCTCAGAGTGCTGTGAAGTTTTGTGCTAATCCAGGTCCGAGCTCCAAAAACAGGCCAGCCAGGAACTGGAGATGGGAAAATACTGCTCAAGTTCTTATAAAGCTGTCTGTCTCCATGCCCTTAAACCAACATTTGGAACTCAGCACTAGGGAATTCCATGCTCCTGGCCCTTTTAACCTGGGAAAGACAACTGTGGGAGCATATAGTCATGAGTGATGTGGAGAACCCGAGCAGTAAGTCACTATTTCTTACAGCTTAACAAGTGTTAAAGCAGCAAGTTTAAACAAACAGAAGGATGCACCTTGATGTAAGGCAAAACTAATTTGCAACAGGAATTGGGCAGGAGAGGCCAGAAGTCTAAGCAGGTTCAAATGGACTACAGAGATGGAAAGAAAACAGGTCCCTCAGTGACTACAGTTTTATAGGCAGACATAGCCCTGAACTTGGAGAAATTCGATTGCCAGAAGCTGGGAGGAAACACTGAAGTGCAGGCTCATTTCTGCTTCTTATGCTCACAAGCATTCACAAACATTTCTTAGTGGCCAAACTTAAGGAACAAGAACTCAAGCCAGCCTGGCCTCTGGCTACAGCAGCTTTTTAAAGGCTCCATGTTATACTGTCTGCACGCTCATCTCAAAATTGAACACCTTGTGTGTGCACAAAACAAGCCCTCTGATCACTCCTCCTGGTAACTGTCGTCCCCGATTTAAGGTAATTTTTATTTTCCAATTTATTCTAACACCTGCCTTTGTACTTCATTATTACTTACTCTACCTTATCACTTCAGACGGGAAAAATGAAAGAAAAAACCAAACCCAGCTCTAAAGACAAAGAACTTCTGATGACAACACTGACGAACGTGGACTTACTATTTATTCCTTTTAAAAGAAACTGAACCCACTTTCTTCTGAGACATAAAGAAGCATGCCAATTGATAACAACAGTTTTTCATGCATAAACAATGAAGGAAAGAAGCTTCCTTTTCTTAGTAGTAAGCTCCTGTTTCAAAATCCTGCACTATAACATGCCACCAACGGATAAAAGCTGCAGTCACAAGCAAGAAGCATTCAACTAAACGTACAAAGAATGCTGGAAATGCTTTCCATTTGCAACTACTTGTTAACACCACCTCTGGGGAACAAAACATGCACTGGCCTTGAGTTACAGCTCCTTTCAATCTTTGGAGCGGAGCACAACACGGAGATAAGATAGGATGGCCATGCACTTCGGCATAAGTGGTTCAAACAGCGGTACTACAAGCTCAAGCAGATAACAAAAGATTTCTCAGGTGAATATCTGGATTCAAGCAATGGTAGCGTTAAGTTGCTCACATCCAAGTGTCAGCTGGAGACTGCCTTACTATTTGATTGAACGGATGGATGACACGCACGCGCAGACACACAATGGGTGCAGGTATCATCACAACCACCTTTCCAAAAAAAACCAACATCTTAGAACAGCCTATGAAGATATCTCTTTAGCATAGTACTGAAGCAGTACGAATTTTAGCACGCTGACTGTCCTTTACTCAAGGCCTATGACTTCCAAGGGACAGTAGGCAACTAAGGCTGTTTGCTTAAACCACCAGCAAAATAAGAAAATCCTAAGCACACATCACTCCAACTGTTAAATAAGAGCAGAAGACAGTCTTGCAGGAAATGATTCTGTATAGTATTGTCAGCTGCTGCGTTATTTTTGTCACCATCTTCATGATTGCTCCCTCCTAAAACACCATGGTTATCTTCTGGGAACAGTGAAAAAAGGGAAATTAAACACACTAAAGAATACATGTGTCTAAAATGCAAGCACACGTCAAGCAAATAATATGCGAAGCAAGATAACTCCTACAGTTTGCTCTATGCAATAACAGTCATCAGTCAAGCTCCAACCTCGTGTTCCTTGGTTTTCATTTTCTTTCTATCTACTTGAAGACATGGTTCTGCATTGTGTTGGCCTTCTCAAGTCCTTCCAAAGAATCAGTGGCAACTCACAATGCACAAAACCACACACAATCAGACCTTTCAGTGGTCAATTCATCTAAGCAAGCCTTTACCAGGAAGTCAAGCAATTCCCCATCATATGTTCTCGTTTCTACCTAATGTAATTTGCATCAGAAGGCTGCCGCAGAATAGGAGGTGGAAAAACCCAAACATGACAACTCCGATGGACTTCCCAGAAGCTGCATTACCTTTGGCTCCCGTTGCGTATGAATCCGGAGGGGCACTCTGCCATGCACTCATCATTGTGGATCACAAACCTCTCGTATTCACTTGTTTCGGTGGCAGGGACTTTGGAGCAAAACTCTTTAGTCACGCAGCGCCAGCCTTCGAACTTGTAGGTGTTGGGAGGGCAGGTGGGCATGCAGACTCCTTCGTAGTAGTAGTTGCGGCAGGCCACGCAAGCAGTGTTGTTGTCGGGCGCCGTGCAGCTCCCCAAGCATTCGGGATGGCAACACTCATTTTGGTCTGTACAGGCTCGCTTGCCGCATGAGCTGGGGCACACTGCAAGACAGAAAGCAAGGCAGCATGAAAAAGAGGATCAAACAAAGCGAAGGGCATTAAAGGAAGAACCCTGATGTGTACAACTCTACGCTTTCATTCCCTGGGCTCTAGAGCATCTCTGCGAAAGAACCAACTCCTGTAAAACTGACACATTCTGTTTTTCCTCAGTTGTAGTTGCCTGAAAATATCTTTTTCTCAGATCAAATTTATAACATGAACCCAAAAAATAATAATAAAACTTCTGAAAGCAAGATCAACATAAGGATAATGGAAACAGCCAAGTACTGGAGCCGATTCCATAGCCCTAGAATTATGGTTTGAGGGTGGGGTTGGTTTTTTTGTTGTTGTTGGTTTGTTTTGGTTTTTTTGGGTGCTGACTTAACTGTCTTTCTAAGTATTTCTCGTCTTTCCTATTTGTACTTCAAATTGCTCTCTTACTGGCAAAAAAAACAAGCTTCCTTTAAACAACTAAATTACACTTGCACAATAAAGCAGTACTCCGCTGCAGCACACATGGTTAGGTTGACCCCAACGTAGCATCCCAATGTTGCTTATGTATGCAAAACGGTGTTTAATAAAATACAGATGGTACACATCAAATACTGCGGAATCACAGAGCTACTATTTTCCCCTTAAGAGCATAGCAAAATTCTGCCTTATCCCCAAATTCTGGGTTCAGAGAACAAAATATGAAGGGGAGAAAACAATAGTGTGCAAATTTATGGAGACATTCATTTTACGTGAAAGCATCTCAGCTCAGACGACAGAACAAAGAGCAGAATCCTCAGCAGACAAGCTCACCACTGTTACATCAAAAGAAGTGGCAGCATTGTATTTATGTAACAACAACATTTTGATTACAGCGCTGTATGGCCTTTTAGCCACGCGAGCCCTGCGCCAGAGGCTCTGTAAACAAACACAGATAGGAAATCTGGTTTGCATTAAGGAACTGTTTTCCACTTTCTAACTTAGCTAAAGCGCCGTACCAATAATAACAGCATAAAAGTAAATTTCAGTAGTACGACTACGGCAAGATCCAAGCAAAGCACCGCAAGACATTTAAACTGAACGATTTGAGCAGAAAGCATATAACCAGCAAAGAATATCCCAAAATGAACACGGAAGCAGCAGAGCCCAGCCTGTAAAGACAATGTTTTAAGAAACCATAACAATTCCACAAGAGCTCTGCATTGCAATCTCTCTTTCAGTTTGCAATTACAGTGTTGCTTTAACGCAGGATTAAACACCCTAAAATCTTGACCCTCTCCTCCTCCCATAATGAGATCTAGGCTTTCCAGGATGTTTTGACAATGCTACTGAGCAGAGCACCACAATTATGACACAGGACAATAATTTGGGGGGGGGGAACTGTTCACAGCTCTGCATCAGGATCTATACATCACGTTTGGATTACAAGAGCCCCTTTCTGCCAGCTCTAAGGTAGCGTCCACCTTGAAAAGGACTCGTAAAACTGTCATCAGAAAATTTTACATTTCATATCAAAATGGTTCTATATTGACCTAGCTTCATCTTATCCACTTTTTATTTTAAGCCCTAACTGCCAACTTTGCAAGTTTCAGCATCCGGGTACCAAGTTGGGTTCTCCTTATAAAACGAAGGCTAAAAAAGGTTTACGGAGAAAATTCAACATGCAGGTACTCCCCCAAGTAACCTGGCAGCCTCGGCAGCATCTCCCCTGTATCAGGAGGTAGGCATTATCAGCAGATGTGCTTACAACACCTGGCAGCGCTCTTACTCGCACATACACAGCCTCGTACCACGAACACAACAAGCATTCACTAAAGATCGCTTGGACGGACCGAGCTGAAGGCAGCAGGTCTCCTGCAGGAGAAGCACTACTGAAGTTGCCCCAGAGCTCAGCTGTCTTTCCCAATTAGAAACGTCCCCTACCCTGCAGCCCCCTCCCGGCACACACTGCTATTGTAACCCACAGCAGCGCTGGCACCACCACGCTCCGCACCTGGACACTCATCTTGCAGAGTGAAACCAGGCAGAAAAGCAAGGAGAAGGGGGGTAGAGGAGGGAGACTATGAGAGCAAAGAGGTGGGAGCACAGGGATGGTCGGCACCCACCCAGGTAGCAAAAATACCACACGCAGGGCAAACTAAGACAATTTTTTGTGGAGCCCATTTACCTGTAAGACTACTGAGAGCAGAAATGCAGAGGAAATCACTGCTCAATAATGCATTGCATAAAGATGCTGGATTTTTTTTTTTCTTGAAAAGGAAATAAATCATACACACCAAACCCTTGCACAAGAATAAGTACACAGGTGTGTATTTTTTTTGATGGTGACCTGCACCAGTGTAAAAGGAGTAAAGTCTGCCCAGATGACGCCCTAGTAAGGCATCACAAATTGCTTCTCACCTTAAGGTATACAGTACTTGTTTTTTTGCAACTTCTAAGGGATTAAAAAAATTAAAAAAAAAAAAATCAATGTGTCTTGCTAGCAGATGGACTGCTGTTCTGAGTGGGTGCCAGAACTCAGACTTCATGTGGTAGCTACATTTCCAGTTCAAAGCCCTGCTAAGGAGAAAAAAAACCCCACACCACACACACTCCATGCCTCCACAAAGTTCATTATGAGATGTATGGATTACCTACATGATAGGCAATTGATAAAAAGCAAATGCTGCTCCATTAAGTATTCAGATAAATATAGTAGAAAAAGATGGAGTTTAGTTCATTTTGTGAAAGATTTTGATATTCCCTTAATGCCTCTGCCATTCATGAATAGTCTGCTATATAAATAGGATTCCTGCATCTCCTGGTAAATCTGCTGACTCTCGTCTACAGCAATATAAATTGCAGCACAGAAGGATATACAAGTTCACACGGAAAAGGCAATCACTGAAACAAGGTTTTCAGAACTACAATAATATTTTAATCATAACCATTCTAATAGGAACTCTTGAAATTTTTTAAAGATAATTTTTTAAAAGCTCAGCAACCTTGTGTTTCTCTCAGTCCTATTTTCTGCTTGCTCTTGCTAACGTTGGCATAGTTTTCAGCCTGAAGACAATATGGGTATCCTGTTTCTTTGAAGGGGAAGAACAAGAACTTCATGTGTGTAGGATATATTATGAACAACAGAGACTGTTATCTGCCTTCCACGTCAGTTCCCTCAGAGAACCCTGTTATAAAAATCTCGCCAAACAACACTGGCTGGCCTTAAAATCCAGCCCCATTTATCCTCCCGCCTGCCCTCCCAAAATGTGCTACTTGGGCTATTAAGGTGTGTACCAAAACATTTAAAATGCAGGTTCCAAAATACTATTGCCAAAAAAAATCCTGAAATACCCTCAATAACTTGTTGACTTTAGTCCGCAAGAACATTAGACAAATATAAGCAAATATTGGGCTGACATTTGGGGACAGAATTTATCAGCCAGGTACAACAGTGCCTTGGATCATGAAGGCTGATGACTGTACACAAAAAAAACCACCAAACCCCCAAACAAATCCTTGCTGACAAGCACAAGGGCAAAAAATACTGAATAGTCATCACGTGGAGCTACCAAGATAATGGAAAATTTCAGAGACCTTGGAGGGCAGCCATGGGAGAAGGAAGTCAAAGCAAGACCTGGGGAAGGGCAGACCTTTAAGCGGCTTCGTGACTTTATTAAAGAGATGATGAAGGCTTGACCAGACCAGAGTGTCTATTTACATTTAGGGAGTGAAAGTACTGAATAATCATCAGATCTTCAGAGAAGGACATTGCAAGAGTACCAGCAGCCACAAATCAAATTTACTGGAGCAAAACCAACAGCAATAGTTTCTTTGACTATCCATGCTTCACCTTCTCTCCGATTTCTTCAGATGAGCAGCTTTCATTGTCCACAAAATTCAGGGGATTTTCCAAATACTGCTGAGATACTATGATCACTCACAAAAAAAAGGCAAAATATTTCAACTGCCCACTTACTGAGCAAATCAGATTCACACCTGACATACAGAAAGGAGATACTTCAAAACTAAATGCAAAGATCTCGCAAACAAGAGGAGCTCCAAGAGAATTTAACTCTGAGACTCGTTATTCTCAATTAAAATCCCCAAGACACTAAACCAAAATTGCAAACACAAAGCAAGGTTGGGAAATCCTCAAACACAACTCAAAAAAAACCAGCAAGAAACAAATAATCTCTCTGTATTTCCAGCAGTTCCTTTTTGGACAGCCTCATGCTAAGGAGGTGGTAGTAAGTTTGTCTGACATCTAATCCCTCCTGCTATTTGAAGTGCACGCAGAGCTAAAGCTCGCTGCAAACACTCCATGTTGACATCATGGCTATTGTACAGTTTGGACAGACAAAGTGTTCTTATCATCTCCAAGACGCCATGACTTCAGCAATACTGAAACAGAAAAAAAAAAAGAATCAGGTGAATAAACAATCGGTCACAGAGAGTGAAAATGCAGCCAGAAGAGGAAGACTTCTGGCAAGCCGAGGCACTGGCCCCTGCCAAGGATGGCAACGTGCCAGTCACATGCGGGCGAGCAAAAGGTTGCCAAGTGTGGGATAAATATTTTTTTAAAGATTCTTTTCTCCTTCTAAAACGATACTCGATCCTTCCTTTTTTATGCCGTTTCTGCTTTTTTAGAGCATCTTTCACATAAAAATAATGTTTCAGGAAGAGAAGAGGGAAAAGCTGGTTTTGAGTAGAAACCAGAAGAGGAAGGGAGAGTTTTCTCCTAGCCAGCTACTGAGAAAATTAGCTGTCTAAATTTATCCACAAAGACAGAAAAAATGGTCATTTTTGGAATGTTAATCCCTCTACATGACAGAATTTTTAAAATATTGCATTTTAATGGTCTAAACTTTGGTATGGTCTTTCAAACAGCTGAGTTCAAATGCTCACGCAGCCTATACAAGACCTGATTTCTGTTGCCCAGCACACTGTCAGAATAGGGACTGGAGAGACATTACTCAGAAAACCCAGTTCCAGTGATTCATGGCCAGGGCTGGAATCAAATAACTACAGAGCAAAGGTTGCAATAAGGAAATAGACATATTAAATACATGCAGTAACGTGTTCCGATCACAGAAATACGGGTACAAGTCATCTCCACAGAACTGAAGAGGCTGCTTAGAGCAGCTGTATAAAATCTTCATATTGCTACAGAAACAGGTATTAGCAACATCTTAACAATGGTGTATTTTTTGTCTTTTCTGTTTTCTCCCAGGACTCTTAAACTGGTTATCTCACATTCAGTGAAAATCCCGAAGGAGAAAAAACTCTGCCGTATCAGACTAGTTTCTAGTAGTTAAGGCATGAAGTTTGGCAGATTTTGAAATTGAATGCCAGATCTCAAAGCTTCAGTTCAACCCAGCACTGACACTAGGACTTGGAAGGGATCATCTCATTCCTCTTTAAGGCTTAAAGAAGAATGTACACAATCATGCCCACCAGTAAAATATTTGGATAGGTCAATACAAACTTACACCAAGAAGGAAGAAAAGGGCATTACATCTACAGGCTGCAAGCTCCGCCTGACTCGAGATCATTTCACTAATCATGTATTTCCATGTTTACATCCTAGTCATTATTAGCCCATTTTTATCTGACATATCCTTCCAAGGATCTTGAAATTATTTTGAAGTTGTGTTGTGAATTATTTTTTTCCCACTATACAAATCCAGCTGAAGCTTAGCTACATCTGGTCGGCTTCCACACAAAGCTTTTTGGTCTCCTGCTTCTCGGTATTTCAGTTTGTCGCAGACGCTGTATTCCAGACCCATGCCTAAGTGAATGAGGAGGTGTGACGAAGCATTCAGAACCTCGGAACAACCTCAAAGGATTTGCCCAACCTGACATCAGCCCTCTAAGTGCTCAATCTTTAACCATATGAAAGACTGAAAGAAATATGCTCTTACACTCCCTTCCTTGGGATTTTATGGCTGAAAACCAATGCAACGTTAAATGCCTGTACAGCCAAGTGCGCAGCAGTTGGATCCAACTGCTCAGCTGGAAGCACCTGTAGATGATTCTAGAGCAAAGGAAGCGGAAGAAAGGAGCAGAGACAGGTCAGGAGAAGAAAGCCCAGCACCACTCAGCACCTGGAGACTCTCAGATACCACCAGATGCAGTATGAAAGAGAGAGGAAACATTCATCATTCAATGAAACAAACATTTTGCTGGAACATATTGTCATGGTGAGGTACTCGATGCCGCCTAATTTCACTAATTATTTTTTTTAACATTAGTATTTCTCTTCCCCTCAGGATAGTTTCAGCCTAGTGCACACATCAGCACAGCTCCGGGAGCAGGGTCTGTAATCCCGCAGACACACAAGTGCTCTGGCGCAACACACCTGGAGCTCTTCTTCACAGCTGAAAACATCAGAGCAGCATATTAAAAGTGAGGATGTTTCAGTTGGATGCACTGGAGAGTTCAATGAACCCACCACCTCTTCTGACCATCTATCATTGATTCTTTACTCTAGGAGTTACCTCAAAGCAGCTTCCAGGCTGCCCAGCTGTGATACATAAAAACGTGTGTGCAAATCCATTTATTTAGAGTGACTAGAGGACTTGGGGACACTATTTGGCACTGTAAAACCTCCCATCTTTCGGGTTTTCTGCAAGTGAAGCAATCAACGCTGCTAAAAACTCCAGCAGTGTTACAGCTACTCACAGCACACCAAAATTCGAGCAAATGGAAACCCGAGTGAAGAAAACAACTACCTGAGACCACAGTCAACAGGAACCGATAGAGAGTACAGCTACTCCCATTTGCGACTAAGTGCGTAATACTAACGAGCAGGAAGGTGCAAATAAACACGATTTATTGACAAACCCAGGCAACACGCATTGCATTCTCTTTCAAAACAGTTTATGTTGCCCAGCACAACCCAGACTGGCATCGCTGCAGCTGGCACTAGAGAGAAAGAGGAAAAAAACAAGTCCATTTTGTCCCTTCCACGCCAGTATGAATTCAGTACATAAACAAACCCAACCGAGGCGCATACACAAGCATCTATCGGGCATTCAGGCCGGTTTTACTCTATCTTCAACACTAGGTAAACAAATCGGTTGGGAACGTTTTACTGTCAGTGCTGCACTGTTCTAAAAACATTTTCTCTACAAAAAAAGGGAAATTTCCCACTGGACGATGCAAGTCAGAGCAGTAACGCCAATGATAGAGAGGGTCAAAGCAGGAAAGTGAAAGCTGCTCCCCCTCCGCGGCCATCACCCACCTCTCACATAAGTTTGTTCACATATCTAACTGAAGTCCCTGAACTCTTCGGTAACACAAGGGAAGAAAAGGGCTGCTGCAGAACAGCTCTGAAGCAAGTTATTTTTCTTTTCATTCCAGATTACAACAAAATATTGGGATTTTGCTTGTTGTTGCTTAAAGCAAGATTTAATCTGCCTGTCTTCAAATGTTGCAAGTGTAAAGCAATAAGCGTTACAGGATTTAACTGATACACTGCAAGCAAGGAGTGCTGGTCAGTCACCTCCTGGCAAAACCCCAGCTGGAGGAAGAATACGATTCCCATTCCACATTTAGTCTAAAGGAGGTGGGCAGTTTGATAACATTATCACACTGGCCAAAATTATGTAGTTCTCCTAATGCTAATAATGTCAGTTTAATCTTGGGGGGAAAAAAAAAGTTCATGGTTTGGAGGGACTCAACTCCTGCTTCTTTTCAGGAATGCCCTTTGCATTAAGCCCATCAACAAGCTTCACCATTCTGGCATAAGCACTGAAACACAATGCTTGTCTTAGTGGCAGACATCACCATTGCTCCAGTTGAAGGCTAATTACCCTAAAAATGAAAAAAGAAAGCTTCAGTAAAACTAACGTTTAACATACAGTAGGGCAAATGTAGAGTTTTTGCTCATCTCCAACTAGGATAACTGTGTTAACAACAAATAACAAAATCTGTGGAGTTTCAACCATCAGAAAGATTAAAACTGAAGGAAACAGCCAGAAAGAGCAAGAACATTCAAATTGTTTTACAACACAGCGATTTTTTTTCAAGCTGTTCACCTGCTAGTGAGATAGCGCACTGAAACTGGGATTAAGATCTAGATATTTAGGAACCTGAGAAAAGACAAGAATTACAATGGAAGGGCAAAACAAGACTCAAGAACACTGATGGTTTGGAAAGTTATCGGAGACACTTGGATGCATTTGTTTTAAATTACAGACTGGTAAGTCTCTGAGTATGTCACCACTTACGATATTTCCACATTTCAAGTGAGGGCATCCTGTTAAAATCAACATCACTTCAAACACATTAAGGCAATTACGTTCAAAATGATTAAACAAAGTATTTCCTTCACGACTTCCAGAAATACAAGAGAGTGTAAGCAAATCTGACAGCAACAGAAGGTTGTGCTCTTGAGATCCACAACAATCAAAAGGTGAGCTCTTTCCTTGGTTTTAGTAATCACGGAATAATGTTTTCACTCTAAATCTTTCCTCTATTACAAGCACAGAGGGAATACAGAAGGTGCCAGAGATTGCAGGATCCAAAAGCAGACTGGAAGACAGCACGTTAATCCATCTCGGGCAACACGAACACCTGAAAGGACACAACTGACTTGAAATCTTACTTTTTTTGTTTGTTCTCATATGCTGCGACTGTAGATGGAAGCGTTTAAGAGGGAACAGGGAAAATGTTGAGTATCTTTTCAGACTTGATGTAAATTGCCCTCATAGTCTGTAAAACATCCTGAATTGTCTGGATGTGAAATTTTAACTCCATCCTACATGGTCTGATCTCCAAAGAACAAAACCGCTGCAACAGCTGCCCCTCTGCTTGCGGGTTAGTGAACAGCTCCGTTTGTGGCTAGAAAAGGCTGAGATGGGTTGCAGAGCCTGCTCTGAGATGCACAAGGATGCTCCTGATCTACAGAGGCTCTGGACATTGCCCTGACGCCAAAGGAAGCCCCAAACAAACCACTGCAAGTCCAAGGGCTCAGAACGCCCAGCTGGCTCAAACCAAGCAAAGGACTGATACACCTGAAGTTAGAAGACACTGGAAAAAAGGGACTTGGGGCAGTGAGGGGCACTGATGGGAACATGTGCGTTTGTTCGGTGTTTTCTTTCTGATATTATGTCGTCCAGCCTGCACATCATCCACTATCTTTAAAAACATCCTCCGTTGTAAGAGAGAACTATTTCAGTTCTTCCAGCATGTAGATAAAATAAACTGAACAAGGAAAAGCCACGCTGTAATACACCATCCCCCAGAACTACAAACACACACAACACACTCGCGGGACAAACGGCACACACACCGCTGCTGGCCACGTAGTCAAGGACACAGTTAATACTTGGATGGGCAACTTGTCTCTGCTTCAACACATGCACATGCTTTTGAGGAATTCCTATCAGTATGACTGGGAAAAAATAATAATGACATTGCCTCGGACTTTCTAAATCCTTTCCTGTAGTGAGGATTTATGATCAGATTAGGGAGGAACAGACGATTTTATTTATTTATTTACAGGAAGGACAGCCAAGGTGAGCTGTATGGCTGGATCTGACAGGGGCTCTGGGCAGCAGCAAAGAAAGCTCAGCGATGCTGCCCGGCTGCTCTGAACCCAGGGATGGCATCAGATGGCACTTATTAAAGAAAAAAGGGGGATTCGTGTTTGAGTGGAAAACACGCTGCTTCCCACTCCGTTTCTGCTAGAGCTCGGCACGGTTGAGCTATACTTTCCCCCTCCCGTACCTTTTTTTGTCATCTCAAGTCACGTTCACATGAACATATAAATACACAGATCCTTACACACTGTGTATAGCAGATACTTACATGGATGGTCTCAAAAAAGAATATTCTTTTCACACACTAAAAAAATTATACAGAGTTATTTTAAATTCCGAACTGTTTGTATATTCCTTATAAGTTTATAAAACTCTCACTGTCCTCCCATGACTAACGAAACTGGAATTGAGAGAGTATTCTATATTTATAACTCGTCTGGTTGCTCATGCCTATGGCCCTATTTCCACCCTCCGTTACTGTACACAGAGCTATGTGAGGTATTGTGGGTTCCCAAACTTCACCGATTTCCTAACAAGGCAGGCCTGTGTCCCGGAGGAACAAGCCGGGGGCTGTTTCATTCCAGCACTGGACGAACTCGGAGGGAGAGGCCTCGAGCGCTGTGGTTTTGGCAGCTCTTCTTGAAACTGGCATTAGGGGCCATTTCTGTGCAATTACATGCCTAACTGGCACCGGGCTGTGTATCGATGCTACTGATACAGCGTCTGCAGCCCAGGCCCGTTTGCAGCCCAAACCGTACAGCTGTCGCTACACCCTTCACCTCACCCTGTTTATTTTAGCAGCGCCGGCAAGCCCAAGCGCTTCGGGGCTCAGCTGAGCCGCTCCATCGGGCACCTACGTTAGACACAGCAGAAGCACCAGGACATTCCAGCAAAGCCCAACAGACTGCTCACCAGCCTCTCAAAATCAAAAGGAGACAAAACCCTCAAACTTTATCCCAAATCCGCCCTGGACCACACCATGCTCGGTGATGCTGGCACAGCACAGAACTCAAAGGGGTGGCAGAGACACTGGCTGTATCCGGTATCTAAACACAGCAAAATGAGGAAAAAAATGAATTTCATATGACTGAGGGCTGGGTGACACTCACAATGCATGTGAATGTCCTAAGATCTGCCCACGAATCACGCAACCACATCTCATCTTTTAAACAAAAACACTTCCCTGGTTTGTAGTTTTTAATTTGGAGATCCTGTGCACGTTCAATACAAATAAGTATTTACACAAAAAGCAGAGGCGGAAAAAGACAGATTTTTCAAATTCAAAATATGTTGTGGTGGCTGGGACTGGGGTTTAACTCTCATGGAGTTAGATTCATTACAGTACTTGAGCTATTAAAAAAATCCCATAAAATCACGAAACCCACAACTCTTCCTATGAGGCTTTACGGAGTCGAGAGACGGAAGAGCACCAAATGGTGCTGTCACACGGGGAATTAAGAGAAAGCAGAAAAAGCACTGCTCAGCACTGAAGGGGAAAGGAACCATGGAAAACATTTTTCTCTTTCCACATAATTGTCTTGTACTCTAGCCTCCATGCAACAACTCCAGTAATTTCCACACTCCTCCAGTGCTGAGGAGTCAGAAGTCAGACCATATTCAAGTTCAGGAGGGTTTATCTGGGGATCTACATGCTTCACATCAATAAATGTGGCAAGACCTGGACAATGCTTAAAAAGATTAAGCCTCCATGCCTAGTAATCAAAAAACATCACGGGAAGAGAGAGCAGCCAACACTGCCATATTCATTCAACCCAACTGAGAAAGTTCTGCCCTAGCAAATAAATTTGTCCTTAGAATACTTGTCGGGGTGTGGGGGGAAGAAATCACCTAAATCACCCCATAAAGCACAAAATGAGATTTCAAAGTAAAAAAGGGCACAGGTTGACAAAGATGTATTTTGGTTCAGTCAAAAGAATGCTGCTCTGGAAGCCGAGCGGAGTAACCCGCTGCACCTGAAGACACAGGTACTCGCGATGAAGAAATGTTACCTTAAACCTTCACAGCACTCCGTGTCTGGCTTGTTTGCGCATTACGTATTCCCCGAACAAGTACCGGCATGGGGAGAGCCCCTGAACATGTTTTGCAAACAATTACAACAACCCGAAACAACGCACCGGGGCTGAAGTCATCTGAGCACAGGCCCCAGCCTCGCTAAGAGGAGCCCTTTGCCAACTCGGCTCTCACCAGAGGTGCAGAAGGGAAACACTCCGAGGGCTCTCCTTCCCTTCATCCCAGGGTCACACTCTTTGCTGCAGGTACACAGCCGTGCTGCCATTTTTTTCCCAGTTTACTCAACCGCTTTCTTTGCTTTGCAATAAAGCTGTCAAGATTAACAGACAACGCTGGTGAGTCAGATTTTCAAAGAAAAAAAAATAATCCGCACTTCTCACCGTCTAACCAGTAATTCTACAATTGTTTTCTACCACTTTGCATACCCGTAACACAAGACAAACTTTTAAAAGCTATCTAAAAACTCCTCCTACTTAGCAAGAAGAAAAGTGATCTAAATTTATCCCAGGAAGCTAAAGTTCACTTCACTTGGAGGAAAGGATTTAAATATGGAATATTTTTTTCTTCCATCAAAACTAGGGAGGAAAATCATAAAAAGGTCTTTGAAGAACTGAATACAGCAAAGCTTGGTACTATATTTTCAAATTATTAAAAAAACCCCCAGGTTCCACATATTTACACCATGAAAAAAAGGTCCACAAAAGCATTCTAATTCAACTGACTCCTTTCCAGAGTTTTAAAAAATTCTCTTTTAATGTTAAAATTCCACTAAGCATTTAATTTATTCTGCAGAGGGCTCGCATTAGGTATAGGAGAAGATGTAGGTTCCCAAAACAAACAAGCACTGCACAATTTAGCAATGAAATTATAACTTCTCCACGCAGAGTATGCAGACTTCGGACAGACTGTGAAGACTTCTCACAACTTTGTTTACCCTCGAAGTAATCAGATTTATAAGACACCTACAAACACCTACAAATGGAAAATTCAATTAACTTTAAGCTTTATTTCTCAACAATACTGCAGTAAACAAGATTGCAATGACTTTTTCTTCCAGTTACGGGTCTCCTTGAGCCAGTAAGTGCAGGTATCTTTGGTTACAGGGGTCAAATGGGTGAAAGCATCACCACGCTTCCCATTTTCCAGCTCTTCACGGTGCCACGCTGCCCTTTTACTATTCGAAAGTAATTCTCCTTTTACTGCTCCATTTGAACGTGCCAGCCACAGCATTCAGTAAGTTCTCTAGGTGTATATTTACAACACACAAAGCAGATCAAGCAGAAATGAGTTCTGGCTATGCCAGAGTTACCAATATCATCCCCAGAAACACTTAACGCTGATGTTGAGAAATGCTGTGACAAAGTTATCCATCACTGCTGGTCCAGACCCTCGTGACTGTTAAAGGAGCCCAGTCGGTTGGCTTTGGCCAGCCGCAGGAGGACAGCCCAGCATTGCCATCAGACCACACTCAACTCAAGAAAAGCCTTCCAATTCCATCATTAGAAGTTACGTTTCTCTTCCAATGTTTACGGCTGCAGAATGAAACAGCAAATGGATCTGCCTCTATTTCAAGCAGGGAAGGCTCTGCTTTCTCTACAGTTCCACGAACCTAACTTCAGCACACATTAAGCGGTAGTTTTCTGTAATTATGCAAACACTAACCTGGACACACTGTTTAAAAATCACACTGATTAAAATTTTAATAAAAAAAAAAACAAATCCAAATTTGCAGACAGAACCTTGCCTGAAAAACAACAAAAGGGAACTACCAAATAATGGCAGATCCTGCTTGTTGATGGTTATGAAACAAGAAACGGGGAGGAGAAAAAATAATTAGTATTCCAGGATGTCCCACACACACACCCAAAACTAAAAGCATTAAATTGGATGGGAATAGAATAGCTGATTTTGCCTGCAGTCAAACACAGAGAACTATCATTTAAATTGCAAATTACAGAGCAACAGATTTTTGCACGAAGTTCAAGGGGTTTTTATGGTTTGTTTTTATGAATTAGGAATGACATGGGGAAAAAGGAAGAGGAGCTACTACCCTTAATACATATTTCAGCTTAAATATTTCTCAGATTAGAATCATAGAATGGTTTCGGTCGGAAGTGACCTTAGATATCATCTACTTCCTGCCACCCTGCCATGGGCAAGGACACCTCCCACTAGACCAGGTTGCTCAAAGCCTCATCCAAGGCAACCTGGGCCACTGCCTCATCACCCTCACAGTAAAGAATTTATTCCTAATATCTAGTCTAAATCTGCCCTCCTCCACCTTAAATCCATTACCCCTCATCCTGTCACTATATGCCCCTGTAAAAAGTCCCTCCCCATCTCTTCTGTAGTCCCTTTCAGGTACTAGAAGGCTGCTATAATGTCCCCCCGGAGCCTTCTCTTGTCC
>VZTO01007952.1:0-27709 GCA_013400615.1 Syrrhaptes paradoxus | reverse complement strand
GGAAAAAACCCAGTGAGACTGCTCTCATCATCAACAAGTACTCCAAATCCTTGTGAGATGCCAAAACAGCTGCCTGAACTAGGTGCTCCCCCTCTCAGAACCCAATGGAGCTTCAAGCCAGCCTGGAAACTGATCTAGAACCATAACATGATCTAGAACCATCAAACAGCTAGAATGTGATCTAGAACCATCAAACAGCTAGAACACAATCTAGAACAATAAAGTGATCTGGAACGCAGTCTAGAACCTCAACGTGATCTAGAACTGAGCTAGGACTTAGTCTGGACTCATAATGCGATCTAGAACCTGATCTAGAACCAAGACAGCAAGCTAGAACGTGGTCTAGAAATACCTCCCTGCCAAGAGCCCAACTCCAGAATTCATCCCTTCACCAGCACCACCCCAGCTCTACAAACACCTGACTGTACAGGACCAACTGCCTGTCCGAGGCCCTGATGAGGGAAGGCCTTGGGCTGTCTCAAACACCTTGGCTGTACAAAGGCAACAGGCAATCATCCTGTTCCTTGATGATAAGAAGCATCCAAGAACACACCACAGGCTTTACTCCTCTCACACCAAAGGTTTTACTCCCCCGCTAACCGAGGACTAACTTTCCTTTCTCCTCAAGCATAACCCTTCAGGAGCTTGCACACTCTGCAGACTCTTCCTTGAGCTCTTAAATCACTCCCCAAGCCTCCTCCCTACCCCAGACACCTAAAAATGCACCCTCATGAGTTATTCCCTACAAACCATTAGTAAAAGTATCATCATGAACTTGGTACTTCCCAAAAACTAATAAGCCGACTGGCAGCCCTATCAATAACCACAAGCTATCAAGTTCATGCAAGTGCACGTCGTTTCTGCTGGTTACATCAGGGTCAGCTTGATAAATCGGCAATGCTGACACGCATCCAACAAACTAAAGGATTGCTGAGCTCCAGTATCTAAAGATGAAGATTACAACTAAGAAGCATTCAGCCGTAAGTCTGATCTCATGATCTAACTTATGTTCTTAGCAAAGTACTGCAGCATATATTGCTTTATGGGCAGCATCCCACTCATTTATAATGTGCACACTGTATATCAAAAGACCCAACACAGAGAAATTGAGCTGTAATTACATTTAGAGCTAAATGATTTTGAAGTCTCATCATTCACAACCACGGGGTAGCAGAACTCGTCGCATCCCGAACAGTCTCGTACCCAGAGCACTGCAGCTTCCACCAGGCACATGGTGGGTCTAAGGAACTAAACACCAGCAAACATTTTTAATAAATGCTCTATTGGTTAAACAGGGAGACAAAAAAAAAAAAAAAGAAAAAAAAAGAGATGTATAGAACAAAATTCTTTAAAATCTCAATTGTTTTATCTGCACCTAAACAAGCTTCTTACAGGTTCAGTGACTCTTTGTGCATCCTAAACCCCACAACTAAAAAGAAAAAGGAAAAAAAAAAGGGGGGGGGGGGGGGGAGAAAGCAGCTTGAGTTGTTTCATTCACCACTCATTCCAAAACATTCAAACCAGCACTAGCTTGGAGGGGAAATCCAATAAGGCTAATGCTCTCGCTGTCTATCCCTGCCCGCGCGCCGCTCTGCGGGGCTGTGTGCCCACGTGACGTTTGTTTATGAGTCTGGAGCAGCATCACGAGGCGCGTCCCCCGCTGCGCCCCACGGGGACCCGCTGTGCGGGCAGGGGACAGCCACCACCTCCACACCGAATCAAACCAAGGCAGCACGGCAGATCCTTCATAAAAAAAATATATTTTCAAAACTCTGCATGTGTACCAAGTATACTCCATAGGACAGAAGGTTTTGATGCTGTTAGCATTTCAGCACGCGTTTCTCGACTCCAGGCATAAAGGGAAGGAGAAGCAGCCATTCAAGGCACGGAAGAAACGTGCTTTTAACAGCATACATGCACAAACAAAGCAAAATTTAAAGGCAGCTCTTACCATAGCCTCTGTTGGATTCTACAGGTATAGATTTCTCTCCATAAAAATCAATAAAAGATTATTTTAAGCCATTTGATTTCATTACCCTGTATCAAATCTCTGTTCGGAACAGAACATCTGAATCAATTTGTGAAGCTCCTACAGGCTACGCTGTCATAGGCTTTCAAATGTCTCTTCCCTACCTCTCTTACCACAAAGACAGCAAGACAAAAACCCCGCAATGGAGGTTTTTGATATTCCTAAACAAGTACCAGCAGATTATTTTTTTCCCCTTTAGCCCTCCGATTCTTTACATTGCTGTTTCAGGAGGAAAAAACAACCACCAACTGCAGAGAACACAGGGACAGTTCCAAACTGCAGGAATACTCTTCCTTAGGTGTGATTTCTTCAAGACGCACCTAGCCAAGAGCTGTTTGTAAAATGCAAATGGGCTTTATGTGCCTAGAAGATCCAAAGCATGTACCTGTGAGCGATGCACGGCGTGCCTGTCCTGCCCTTTTTAACACCCTGCACGCTCTCACAAATGCACCACGTTACTGCAGTGGGGGCTGAAGAACCCAAATGTCCTATTTTCTAGAGGAAAACATGTTGGATTTAAACAAAGACGTATGTACGCTGTGCGCTCTGCGTACTGAGGCAGTGGGGATTCACCACAAAAGGAACGCACTGTAGATCATTTAATGCATTAAAAAAAGATGGCATGGTGGATTTCTCTGTAGTGCTCTGAATCGTAATGAGAGGCTTATTAAAAACTCAGAGACACACAAAACCAAGTGTCACGGCAATAGGGTTATTTTTATATCTGTTTTAGTCAATACATTACAATATAAAAACCCTGGAGTTTCCATCTCTGGGCTTCTCCGATTGCCCCCCACGCCCTGTAAATTACCTCCCTTTAAACTGCTGCCTCCATCATCCAGTCGACACATCCCAAGCTCCACATGCACAAAGGTTAAAATCCCATTTGTTTCCCGTTCATAGGAACACCATTGAGAAGGAGCGAGCGGCACAGCTGCCCACACGCACCCCAGAATCTCCAAATCCTCATCGGAGTCACTCCATCACCCAGCTCCGCACCTCAAAGGCTGCACTGTAGGAACTTCAAACAAGTCTCTTACTCCTCTTTCTTGCGCCATTGTCAAAGTCAGTTAAAGAGTGAAAAATGGGAACATTTGCCTCTTTTTTACGCAGACTGATCCTGATGTGATCAGCATAAACAATTTGCAATTTTGAGAAAAAAGAAAACAATTCAGAAAAAAATACTGCGAGTAAAGCATCAGACCTATAATCTGATAAATGATTGCTACGAACGAAACCCATTACTGGCTTTTTTTTGTCAGGTTTTGTTTGTTGGGGTTTTTTTTAAATGGCTATTCTGGATTTCTATAAAACTGCTTTGTTTTACAGAATATGCACACTTCTATTACCTGTCTGGTAAGCTGATGTACTAACACAGCATCAGTAAGAACTCTAAATCATGCACCAGCACATGTATTTACATTTCAGGGGAGGCAGGACCAGTGGGACCGCAGGGAGGTTATTTGTTTTTTGTAGTCAGAATAAGAAAGTGAAAATGAATGCAAATACCTCCTTTCTTGGCAGCAGGCAGTGCATTGTTAGCATCTCAGCCTACCAGTCTGAGCACTGCAGCTGCCGAGAGGAAGAAATAAATAAGAACCCAGCCCTAACAGCAAGGCGTTTCAAAGGACAAAAGGATATAAAAAGAGGAGCTGCAACAGAGATTTCAGGACAGCCACCAGTGAGATACCCTGAATTCCTGCAAGTTACAGCCACTCTCAGATTATTCCTTTTTTTTAAGCTCCTTAGACTAAGTGCTACTTACCAGCCATCCATCACCCACCCCGATTTCCCACCCAGTTTTGATGTGCTGCAGAAGCCATCCACCACCCATCAGCTCTCAGCTGGTATTTCTTTTTCACTGAAAAGACAAGCAACAAATCTGGAGATCCAGGCAGCACACCCCGTGGGCTTTAGACGCACTCTTATTTTAAAGACACTGGGTAATAATTTACACGAACACTTTTCAGAGCTGATGTTGTGATGATGGTCTTTAGGGGTTTGGTCGGTGGTGCAGGTACTGACCGCGGGTGAGGGGCAGGGAGCACACGCCGCACGGAGATCTTCATACCAGCACCTCGCTCTGTTTTACACCCTGTAGGCTTGAGTGGCACAGTTTGAGGGGGAAATGATGACAGAAAAGAGACCAGTTAATAGCATACTCCATTTTTTCAGGAATCTATCTACTGCATTTTTGAAACGCCATGGAAACTGTGCTGGCCCACGAGGTAGGAGACTGATTAACTGTAACAAGAAGTATGTCACTGGGTGTTTCATTTATCCAAATTTCATCTCACCTGGACAAGTCCAAATGAAAATTATCTTACTGAAGTGGTAGAGATTCAGTAAGACAGAAAACTTTTTAACCTCTTTTAAATTTTTTTTAAAGCAGTACTTAATTCACAACTTCTCAAAAGTAAAAAAAGTTTGGTTTCCAAACCATGATGATTAGGCTTATCCCCTGGTGTAGAAATGCTCTACCCTTGTGCAGTGTGGGGGAATGAGAATGGAGTAGAAACTATTTTCTAAAGAATTTTTACATTATTTTGAAAGCCAGAAATACAATCACAATCAAACACTGTTTGTGTGTCTCCACAACTGATGCAAAGATGTGATACCTGACATACAGGCACCATACAGTACATGAAAACCCTTTTTTTTTCCTTGCACAAAGAAAGGACTGATATAGCTGTAATTTTTACTCAGAAGAGAGTTCTAGGGGGGAAAAAAAAAAAAGAGAGATTAACCTCAGTGATTTAATACTGCTTGCAAAATTTACTAAGTAGAAATATTAATAGCTACCCTAGCCATATAGATCTTAACTTTCTCAAGTGGAGCCTAATTCCTTACAAATGACTTTATCAGATCTACAGTACTCTGGGCATTTGAAGAGGACTGCTACAAAAGATATTAGAGCACAAGTCAAAGGGAAAACTACTGACATAATTCTTCAGCTTATATCTAAGGACCTGTCAGGTTTGCTCATTGATAAACACACGAAGTAACTCTTCATATTCTGGCTGCCGCTCAAAGCAGCACATTTCACTTCTCACAGGGAAAAAAACAAAACAAAACAAAACAAACCACCACATTTCAAAAGCAACTGGTAAACTACCACCCTGTACAACTCATGATTTGCATTTAATTCAAAAAAATCAGTTAAGTACATCTGTCCTAGAAATGAATGCTATTACAACAGAGCAAGATTTCTCCGTACACATACTGCCTGCGGAATCTGCTGCTTCCCCTGGAGCACGTGCACCATTTATGCAACACAGTGAAATTCATATTGAAC
This sequence comes from Syrrhaptes paradoxus, assembly GCA_013400615.1. Lineage (NCBI taxonomy): Eukaryota > Metazoa > Chordata > Aves > Pterocliformes > Pteroclidae > Syrrhaptes > Syrrhaptes paradoxus. The sequence goes on along the minus strand of VZTO01007952.1, from coordinate 22,385 downwards.
AAATAATTCCAGCAGAAATTCCATAACAAGTTTCAAAAAACACAAATAGTTTGTTGAAAAGCAAATCCTACTTATGAAGTTATTCTGCACTACAGAAGACTACTAGAAATGTAAAACAAACAAAAAAAATCCCTTATTTCAACACATATGCACAGAAAGGTGGCTGGCTAGCCCCAGGGTTTAGTAACCTGAATGGTCTAAGGATATAAGCAAGGGATTTTTACAGTAGAAAAATCTTTTATCAAATGCTGTTGGAGAAAGCGGGGGAGTAATTTTGGAGCATTCAAGTAATTTTTCAGATCAGATGCATCTGTTCTATTAAATGACTTCACGAGTGCTGGTTTTCAACAGTTTTTCTTCAGCCAGAAGATAATGCTTGTCCCATTTGACCCTGGAATGGAGCAGCCAGTAAAATATTTAGGAGACTTGACAAAGCTGGTAATAAGAAGAAAGCGTTCAAAATGAGAGAGTGGAAATAAAACACCAGTAAACTAGGTCAAATTACTACAGGGGAGAGTACCCTGAAATACAGCAAAAAGTAACTATTATAACTGCAATTTCTATCTCAAATAATTTACATGATTAATAGCAAAAGTTAGCAAAAATGAATTAATTCCTGCAACTAATTCAATTTGGTTGTATTTCCTTAGGGTGCCTGGATTTTTAAGCTCAGTACCCAAAGTCCTTCATGCTTTTACTGCGATACCCTGATGAACTTGTATTTTTACACTTTGGGGGAGGGCTTAAACGTCTTTCATAATTGTTCATATTTATCAGCATCTTCTTGGAAACTGAACTTGTGTCAAGACCTGCACAGAGGCACTGAAAGGGTCCAGCCATGCTCTGTATGCTATTGCAACTGGAAGTAATTACTGGAAATCATCAATTGCACAGATGCAAAGGTCTCTGCCGGTCACTCCATCGAAGTTGGATGCTTGCAGCAGCCCAGGTCACTAGGACACCGCCAGCAGACAAAACCACCAGGCCCTTCAGCCTCCCTGACGGACAGAAATCCCATCCACCGCCTCGCACAACCCCTGACACAACAGGGAGCTGGTTATAAATATCTCTGGCACTCAAGGAAATATATCTAAGCGTGCAACCAGCGCAGCAAAAGCCTGCGTACCAGCGTAGTGCAACGAGCGGGGCAGCTTGGCTTCCTCCGCCGGCAGCTCGGCAAGGAGCCCGGGAGGCGAGAGGCGCCCGTCCCCACGCACAGCTCCACTCCACGCGTTCCCAGCAGCCCCGATGCGAGTAATTCCGTCCACTACTCCTCCATCACACCCACTGCAAGCATATCGTGCTGCTGCAAAGGGGAAAACCTGATTCAGGTCACGGCAAAAGGTAGAAAAACACTTCAATTTTAACACGATGCTGCCACGCTTCCTTCTCCACGCTCCCCTGATTCAGGGACAACCGCCTCCCTGCAGAAAGCCCAAAGGCTGCCTTTAGAGATGGAAACACCACCACACAGACCCCCTCCCACAACACAGCCATCCGGCACGTCTCCACAGCCACGTCTGTCCCAGCGCTTTTATTAGCAAGCGAAGGAGCTGCCCCCCTACTCGACACCCCCCCTCAGCAGCAGACAGGAGGTGAAGAGGGAGACGTGGGGCTCTGCTGCACAAAGGAGCTCAGAAAAGCAGACCCTCCCTCCTGCCCTCCACCCTTTCCTCCACCTTCCCTTGCCTCCCATCCTACAAAACAGACCTTGGCCTTTATAGAAGGTGGAAAAAAAAAAAATCCCCAGAATAACCCACCCTACAGCATCCCCATGTTTTTCCCTACAGGGCGATTAAAACAGCTCCTGTATTAATGAGGAGAAACCAAATTTAGAAGAGGCGCAGCATCCAAATATAGGCTTAAACACACCTCACTCCTGAAAAGGGTCTCACTGTTTTCTCCCCATGAGAGGAGATGCGGGCTGAATTCGCTGTGCCAGGGGCTCTGCTTGCCCTGCATCCCGCATCCCACCGCCCCACGGGCACCATACCCCCAGCCAGCACCTCCAGCACCTCACCACCCCTATTGACAACACCCCCAAGGGCAGCATCCCACTGCCGCCAGCCCTGCAGCCAGGCCCGACACCAAGGCGGTATTTTGGCAGAAGCCAACAATCCTGCTCCCCAGGGAGCATCCCTGGGACTGGCCTGTTATTCCAGGTAGTAAACAACCTCCCAGGGGCTGGAGACAGAGGTAAACCCCAAAGATGCCGTGTCCTTGCTCAGGCGAGTGTCATTACAGGACAAAAACAACACTGAACTTTTAAGGCTATGCTAAAAATTTTTAAGGCAAAAGTTAAGAGTGCTGCACCTATAAGAGAAAAAAAAAAAAAAAAAAAAAATCAAAGTCATGTTTCTCCAGAAGGACTTCATGAATTTGTTTACAACTATGTTCACAACATTCAGAAACTCAGAAAATAATTTATTTTCTATGCAGGTAGGTTTTTATAAAGATCCTTCTCTCCCTTCTCACCCCTTTTACAAACAGCATTTGCTGTTTTCCAAGAGAGAAAACAAAGAGGGGAGGGAAATTATCAACGACTGAAATTAGCAGTGGGGTTTTTTTCTACACATATAGAAACATTTTAGCAAAACCAAGACTTGGTATTTCGCTTGATAACATACAGATGAAGGAAGAACATTACCAATAAATCCGCCCCACAGGGGAGGATTTTGAAATTTGCTTAAAATGGTATTTGACCACATTATGTTGCTATTTTCATGTGATGTCACGCTTGTTGCAAGACAGAAAATGTGCTGCTCAGACTAACGAACATCTAAGGCAGCTCGAACCAGGATGGGAGGATTAGTTTGGCCTCCTTCAAGAGAATAAATTATTGCTGAAGATGTTTACACAATGCAGCTTCATGGGCCTGAAAGGTTGCTTTCAAAAGAGGCCCAGGCCCCCGGCCGGAGGAATGCAAGCGCAGCCCGTGTGGGGAGACAGTCCGGCAGGGCAGACCGAAACCCAGCAGCTCAATTTCATCCTCTGTCTTTCACTTCAGGTGACTATTTTTGGGAAGCACAAGGGCTGTGTGTATTGGTGCTCTGAAAACATTCAGAGTATTTTAGACATGATGGTCTCCATATCATGTTTTAAAAGCAATTTGCGTTGTAGGAAATGTTGGAAGAGGAGAAAAAAAGGAAAAAGTCCACCAGCGGCAGCCTGCAGCATCAAAACAAACAAAATCTAAAAATCAGATCACCAGTAAAAAAGTTGTCCTCCATTATACCACTGCATAACTAGACAAAGAAAAAAGCCTAGCTGTTCTGAAGTCAATGGCAACACACAGAGCACCATAAGGGAGCACAAATTTGGCCTCGATTTGTTCCGCAAGCGCTCTAGAAGAACACAGCATTTCCTAATTTTTACACAGCTGTATGCAGACATCACTTCCACCACTGCCTACATATCACACATCAAGAAACACTAAATTAAACACAAATTTCAATGAAAAATCATTGACATTTTGTTTCCATCTTCTCAAAACAGAATAACAAGATTGAACTGTGGTATAGCACTCAAAATCTGTGTATTTAACAAAAAAAAGGAGGGGATGACACACACTTGTGCAAGGAAGGAGAAAAAGATGCTCTCAGATTTGTACCCAGCTCCTCACTGCCAATTTGTTTGTTGAAACACACAGCAGAAGATAGGGAGGCACAGGGATTGTCAGGGTGCTGAGGTTCAAAGCAGAAGGGCTTACAAGGAGGACCTGAAAAAACTGCTATAAAGCACCTGCAACATAAGCAGGAACTGAAATCAACCCAGCACTCTGAAGCCTCGCCCATTAAATTCCTGATGAAGGCAAGAAAACCCCTGATTGACTGTCAGGCTATGAAGAACCTACGTTAACTCTCACGGCATTTCTAATGCTTAAAATTAGGATGTAAATTCCGGATCCTGCCAAACAGGAGCCCAAGCCACCAGGCTCTGCGCCCACCACCAGCTGATGCCTCAAACCTCCAGACCAGGGAATCGCCACCTGGGACGCACTGGCTCCAGGGAAAAATAAAGTCGTAGGAACCTAACAAAAGCAAGCTTATAGTCTGTAGGCCTAGTAGAGTTCGCACTTCCACTGTTTTCTGGGGTTTTTTTTTTTTGCATGTTTGTTTTGTTTTTCAAGGAGGAGGGTGCCACAAAGAAGGCTGAAGCTATTCCTCATGCAGTGCACAGCAACAACTGCGCTGGGAAAGAAAAACAGATGTCAACATACCTTGTTTCTATACCTAGTAATAAAATATTTATAAATCTTTCTCCCTTACTCCCTTGTCCCAATTTCCTTTCCTCTCCTGGACATACGTAGTCTCTCAAAACTTACTCTCTCATCTACTTCCACCTGACTTCAGACACCACCTGCTTCCTAGAGCAGTCCCCAGCATTCCCGCCTGCGAGAGCTATCGCCTGCCATCCACAAAGGCCAACGCTCTCGTAACCGCTGTCCTAACAGGTTCTTCCACAAGGAAGCTTGGGAAAGCGGTATGGTAACTGCTGGGGATCAGGCAGGGTTAGACATGCCGAGTCACTCAGGAGGAATGACTCTGGATCAAGTAACCACATACCTGCAAAGCACTATTTCGTGCCTCTGCCTACTTGCAAGAAGAGCAGCAACACACAGTACCTGACCTTATGGTGTCCCCTTCCACACACAGCTCACGTCAAACTCCCTCATCCCCACACTTCCTTCATCCTCCCCATAAAAAGGAGGGGGAATGTGGGAACAAAGGATGATAACTCAACTTTTGCAAGAGGAAAACTTTTTTTTAAACGTTTAAAAGATTAAATCTTCATCTAGAGAGCCAATATTCTGAATTTATGGCTTAAATTTGGAAGCCTGCGGGCAAATCAGAGGCAAGATGTCTCTGATCAACTATGCAATTCTTATCTCCCTTAAACAAAGAAACACCTCCATCAAGCATATGGATCATCAACATGCCTCTTGGAAGGGACAGGAGAGATTAGGTGTCACCAGTTACACAAGCTGCACTTTACAAATCCCGTGTCAATTAAGAGATGCTGTGTATTCTGTAACGCCCACACTCCTCCTGCCTACACATCTTCTGTAGGCTTTATTGGCAGTAAAATAGCGGCATTTGGCCCAATAACTAAGAGGATGCTAAAGCTTAATTCAATCCTCTTCCCTGCACTCCGGGTGCAAACAAAACTAACAAACAGAACAAGCCAAAGCTGGCCAAGAAGTTTTTCCAACTGCTACTACATCATTCGTGCACAACAAATGGTCCAGAATTTTTCATCACTGAACGCAAAGCCACAGTGCCTCAGCCCACCAGAACACCTCTCCTTGTTCTTCCCATGCTCACATCCTCCCTTTGGGATCCAGAGGGGTGGCCCCACCAAAAATCCACACCCGTGAGGGCTTTGCACTGCAGATCACGCCACTGGAAAACTCTGTTGAAGTAGTGGGAAAACAAATTCCATTCTAACACTGTATATGTGCAGGCTGCTCACATCGCAAATACTTCCTGCAAGTCTGATCTCTTCAGATCAAAAGGAGTGGAATAAAACTGGAAAAGGTGCAGAGAAGCACGACAAAGACACAGAACTATTCACATACACATGAAAACAAGGACTTTTCTACAGTACTTCAGCCTGAAGTAAAAGAAAACAAAGATTTTTTTTTTTTAAAAATCACAATTACTGACAGACTAATTGCAAGGAAAATGCTTAAACCCACATTTAATTCTTATGAGTAACCGGAATGTAGCTGCACATTCCTTCTACCACCCAGAGATACTGTTAATGTACAGAAATTAGTTCTGGTTTTTAGAAGCCTTTCCAAAACTCATTGTTTTCTAGACCAAGAAAAAAAAACAAGCAACCCCATACCAGACTCCAGTCCAGTCTTTCTCATTTTTTTCTATGCCAGCTGTGAGTAACAGCAAGTCTGAGAGGACAACAGGTTTGTTGACAAGTCTTATCCTGAAGTGATGTAAATTCACATCCCTATACCAGAGTCAACCACAGCTCCCAAGAGCTGGCAAGAAAGCTGCAGGGCAACATGTGTAGCATGGAAGGCTCTAAAACCGTTGCACGGCTCATTTCAAATACCAGTAATATATTTTTACAAATCAATATTCTTATAAGCCAGCTGTCTTTATTACCATGTAATCAAACCGTGTTTAATTTAGGAAGCAGCATTTCACTTCAGTATTATCATAAAACCAGCAGGCACGCTGAAATTGAGATGGCAGAGCTCACTGCTGTCCACAGCAGTTAGTTTTTAACTATACACCTAACCAAGAGCGCTTCCGCTTTCCCACTGGAAAATTTATCAGCATCATCCTCAGTGTCTAACAGACATCTATACCCAAACAGCAACTTGGGTATCTCAATCTCCCTACTAAACCAAGCTAAAACATGAAAAAAGAATCCAAGTCAGAAGCAACAACTCGGTACTTTAATCTCCAACAGCAAGAGATTGTGTTTGGTGCTGTAGCAACTCCAGACTCTGTACTTCCATAATAAGCACCCATTGGGAAAACTGGTGTGGTAATCCAGTCTATTGGCAAAACGGTTCCTCTGCTACCTCTAAGCCAGCAGCTATCCTTGAAATTAATTTCTATTTGTTTGTTAGAGCTCTCAGGGTGGATGCTCAGTTCACCCTTGAAGTGAAGCAGAGTATTCAGACCCCAAAATCCTGTGGGCTGTCCAAATTTTCCATCATCCTCAAAGTTACGCTTCTCCTACTCAGGAAGCTCCTCCTTACTCAAAAAATAATATTTTTTCTCCTGAAAAATCTCTTAAATCTTGTTTCTGTGCTCTTTTGCTAAACATTCAGATGTTTAGTTCCATTACGTTTTTTATCCTGCTACAAACTAAATATTCTCATGAAATAAAAACACAATTATGAAATCTGCAATTTTAATCACAATCTTGTCTCCCAAGCTACTTTTAAACTCAAAGCAAGGAAGACTGTTGTTTGTTCATGTCTGAACAATGTTTTTATTTACCATGGATTACAGTAACAAGAACTACCTAATGCCATTCACATGGAGTCATAAATTGATTTTTGATTAACGTTTAATCAAAAACAAACAGACCCATCTGTGCAAAAAAAACCCCCAAAAAACAAAACCAAAAAAACCACACAACACCCAAAAAACAAAAACCCAAAAAACCAAACCCCCAAAACCAAAGAAGGAGCAGAAAGCTCTGTTCATGGGAACTTCTTCCATGTCTGCCCTCCCTAGCTCTGGGTAACGACACTGGAGCCTTGCTCTTCTGCTGGCACGAGGATGCAGCACTGTTGACAGAGCACTTCACAACTGCCAGTTTCCTCTGAGAAATGCTAATTTAAAACAAAATTATATATTTTAAATGCAAAGACTCTATAGCCGAAAACAAGGAGTAAACATTTTAAATTTCAAAAGCTCATAGAAATCAGCACCAGTGACAATCTTCCCTGTTTCCGGCAGGCAAGCAGCCACCACGTGGAAGGTGAACAAGTCTCGGGTACCTCCAGCTCCCTTCCTCCCCAGCACTGTCACCTGGCAGGGCCACACGTGAAAAGAGCATTAAAATCCGAAGTCTCGCTGAGGATGAAGTCACAGTTTAAATGAAAACTGAATATTCAACTGTTCATTGGAGTACATGTGACTTCTCCATCAAGAGACTCAAAGGACCAGGGGGAGCATCAGCATTTAGCAGCTGTCAGCATTTGAGGTCAATATTGTGTAATAAAAAACAAATATGCAAGAAAAATGAACATTTCTAATCGTAATCAGAATAGTAAAAGAGGTAATTGAACCTCAACGGAGAAGAATACACAGCAGTTTGGTGGTGTAAATGCCCGGTCAGCAGGCCCTCGGGAGGGATGCAGTGGGGGGGGGGGGGGGGGGATCCCAAAGCAATCCTGGGATATTTGGGGCAATCCAGAAACATCAGCTCAGCAGAAAGTCTTTAAGAAGCTGGTACTGAAGTTGTTGCTTCCTCTTCTGGATGGACCCTGAGCAACACCTGAGTTAATCCACAGGATCTTCTCATTCTTTCCTCAATTTCTCTCTCTCACATTCATACAAGAGTCCAGAAAAGCCAACGGCGCTGCTTTAGAACATTTGGTCCCCAAGCCTCTTTTTGCCAAATGTAAATACATAGTAATTTCTCTCAACAATTAAGCTCTCCCAAAGGAAGAGGGTATATTTAAAAAACTGACAAGAACAATCTTAATTATAGCTGTGTTAACACATTATGTTAATGAGTACTTATTCTTTATCAGACTTCTAAAAAAAATTATTATTGTTCTGAATTATACAAAGGCTGGTCTGAAGAACAAGGATCTTTGTCTCCTGCTGCCAGAAGAAACAGCATTTCCTGAGGCCTGTTCCTGCCTTCAACCAACAGTTTTGATTTTGGCTTTAATAAAATAACTGCATGTCCTCAGCTGAAGGGGAAAAAAGTTCCCTTCTTCCCCCTCTCCCAGATGCTCAGAGGAAAGCAGCAGCATCATTTGTAGTAACACTGTGTTTTTGGGGGGGGGGGAAGAAAAAAAAAAGACTAAGCCTCCGACTGTCCTTATTCAGGTAAAAACCGGGAGATTATTACAGAGTTAATACTTGGTTTCATTCATATTCCTCTTCCTATTTTTCACCTCCCTTTGGAGCCCCAGACTAGAATTACAGCCCAACAATAGCCCACTTGTCGCCCCCGGCAGCGACTTCCACCCAAACAATAGATCTTTCCCTTTTCTCTCCACCCAAAGTAAAATTAATAAGGAAAAAAATTCTCTGATTACAGGGCAAAGAAAAACATTTTTAAGGGGGAAGACAGAGAGACCCATGTATATATGATTGCATTCTGAGCCTCCTTTGTAGAGAAGAATTTGCGTTCCCTTTCCCAGGCTCCTCTATCCCGCAGCCCCTCCTATGCAGGGGAAGAGATGGGGAGGAAGGTTATGTGCTCAGGCACGAATGGCATTTCCTAAGAAGGTCATTTTAACCACTACACTGGGGTCTTTTCTTTAAGAAGTCTCCCCTATTCTTACAAAGAGGAGGGGGAGAGCTGTGAGCTCCCTTTATTTCGGCACCACAATAACCTGAAAGTCCCCGTGCCTGCCCTCTCAAACGGAGCTCACAGGAATTCACACGACGAGGAGAAAACCAGACTGGAGTCACAAAGCAAACATTTTTGGGTGGGAAAAGAGTATTTACATATAGGAAGAAATACATATTATTTCCCACTTTCAAGATGAAAGAATACATGTTATTGCACTATAAATACTTCAGCAGCATGTGCCAAAAGCCAAAAATGAGGAGAGAAGCCCCTCCTCTTGAGAGAGGAGAAAAATCCCCACCTACTACAGCCATAGTTGCAAAAGGTCCAGCATTAGGCTCATCATTTGTTTCTGTCTGCTAAGGAGCCCAACATGTATTTCGGAAACAAAGCGACAGCAAACAGTCAAAGCTGCTTTCCAAAGTTCTCAAGTATTTCAGGAATTTTCTTGTGCTCTGCCAAATATCAGTCTGTTCCTCACAGGGCTCTATCACTGCAACCAGGGCAACATCTGTTGGTTGTGGGGTGACGAGAGGAGGAAACAGGATATTTTGTGATTTTGCAGTAATTGCAGAAGCTGCCCAGCATGAAATCCACACTGATATTAATTTCAGCTTCCGCCTGTAGAGTATTTACTCATGCAATGGCTAGTTAAATGCTCTTTTCACGTGCTTTTAAGTATTTGAGATTTGTCTCCACTAATCAAGGTTTATTCTTTAGGTTTAAGTACTTACGAAATCACTGCTCACAGTAGTTCTGACATCTGATTTCTGCTCACTAAAACTACTTAAAAAGTTCTGTCACTTGGCTACTGCAACTGCAAACACTTAGGGAAGTCGATCAGAAACTCAACCAGATCATAGGTTATGATATTGTAAGGGGAAACACACGTTATTATTTATAGCAGATATCATGATGGCAAGACATAAAATAACAGCAGAGAAAAACCCACCACTTGTTGATACAATCTTTTTCACTGCTTAGAACGTCAAAACAGTCAGAGAAGGAAATCTGGGGAGATGGGGAAAGGAAAGGTTCTTGCTTTGAATATCCCACCTTGACAGGTCCCTGTTGTGAATCGATACAAGATACAGAAAGAGTAAGAGGACTGCCACAGCCACAGTTGACTGCAGCAGCTGTACTGGCTCCTTTACACAGCAGACTGAATGCAGTACATATGTCATTTGTTTCCCGAGAAGGCAAGATCTTTGCCTGCCGGGAAACACCATGAAGCTATTACCCTTGCACATGTGTATGAACACAGTAAAAACACAAGAGGATAGAGAGATGCTAAAGGCACAAAAGTTCACTGTTATGTTTTGACACAAGGATCTAAGAGATGAGAAAGTCTGGGGCTGTAGCACAGTCCCATACTTGGAGGTCAGTGAATTTGCTGCTGATAAAATAATTTTTCAGTGTGATTCCTCATTCCGTCCTCCATCCTACAGACTCCAGTCCTGTTTTATCCCAGTGCTGCGAGCTCACAACAGGAAAGAATCAACACTGACATTGTTACTTACTCCTTAAGGAGGATTACTAACATTTCCTTGCTTCATTTCCTTTTTGGTTTATGTTTAAAGACAAATATTTTGTTTATAGCTAACTGAGCACATATCCAGCTGATCTGTCTCAGAGTACTTCCTGCACAGTTCACTCGGCAAAAATCTCCGGACTGCCAAGGGCTGCCACACAGCCAAGTCAGATAACCAGGGTACGTCTATGGGAGTCGAAGGATCGGAAAATAAAATGTGCCAGCTATTCTTCTTTCTCCAACAAGGCATTTATGAGGTGAAGATGTCATGCAAAAGTCCAATACCTGCAACAGCTCATAAATAATGTGCAGTCTGACACCTCTCTCACAGACACAGTAAAAAGAAGGAAAAAAAAAAACCCTACTGCCCTTTGTTTATGTAGGTAAATTTAAAATTAACTTCAAATCCCATTTCATTTTATGGTTGTGAGTAATTCTCACCTCTGCCTGTCCTTTCCATACTTGTGACTATAAAGGAACACATGAGAAAAGAGCATTCCTACAGCTTTCTGCAGTTTAACCTTCACTGCCAGCCTCTCCAACATGCCAAGAAACGAGCACTCAGGTAAAGGAAATGCTATGACTATATAGCATCTCTCAAATTCAGAGTATGTGTCCATGAGAAAGGGATTTTGCTTGTACTTCAGCCCCCTACTTTCTGGAATAGATTGGAACTATTTCCCAGGCAGAAGCATACAGAAAGCAGATTAATTGCTACCATGGTTAGCTATAGTATCTCTCAAGAAGTTGTTCTTTTAGAAACCCGAGACCATTTTAAGACCATCCAAGTGTATTTCTCAACTAACATCCACAATTCCATAGAAAAGTAAAACGTATGGACTTCTCCTGTAGATCTTCATAAAGGTGGTTTAGAAAAGGAAATTGAAGCACAAACATGGAAGGAATTCCCCAGGATGTCCACAGACCCCAGCATCCTCCCAATTCCCTACATCCACTCCACAAAGTCTCTACATAGAAATCATCTTGGGTCACTTGTGGAAGTCCCACAAGATCATGGAGCATGTGGAAAGACAAAAAACAAGGCAAGGTAGAGCAGAGGAATACACTTTATAACAAACCTTGAGAAGCCTCAGCCTGGCTCTCACAAGAGGGAGAAAAGACAGAAATTAACCATATTCTTTTCTGCACAGTATCTGTAATATTCTGGAAGGTGGTATAGGAAGGTTGCTTTTATAACTGACGAAAACAGTATATTCTGATCATATCTTGCTGCCACTAAGTGCTCAGAGTAAAAGCACAGCCAGCTCCCGCCTGCCTTTCCTGATAATCCTTTACGTGCACAGGTTTCCAGGTAGCCCTCAGCATCTTAGAGGCATCTCTCAACGAAAAGCTGCTTGACTCCAAAGGTCACCGAAAGCAGGAGTGTTTTCCAACAAAGCTTAACAGGTTTCGATCCAGCCGGACAGAGGCCAGGACACTGGCCTGAGACACAAATGCTGCACCTATGTAAGGAGGGCTCTGGCAGGGGGTGCTGCACAAGGCAGAAAGGAGAGACAGGAAAGACAGCGATTAAAAATATCCATCGCAGTAAAATGTTTGGCTCACACGCAACAGTCTGAACTGGCCTGCCTTCCACTTCTGTCAAGTTACAGCCCCCTTGGTTTCCAGGCTAGAGCACAGGTCACCTCTCCTCCTCACTGCTGAAGCATCCTTCTTACACACCTCCACGAAAAGTGGAAGAAGTGACCAGGAAACCCCGCACACCACCCAAGTCCCTGCTCCTGAACTTCCCTTCTGACTCAGCTGCACTTACAATTTTGAGCAGTCTGCTAGGGTAGCTATGAATCCTCATTTCGGTTCATTTCAGGACCTTAATTGTTTGTTTTGGCTCCAACTAGCAACCATGTTTATGAAAAACAGGTTAAGCTTTTGGCACCAAATTGTTTTCAAAAAACCTCAGCCTTTGAAATAGTGCCTTCTTTAAAAAAAAAATTGCTTTTCTACCTTTAGACACTGCATGTTCTCTTCAGAGAGACATTTCACCTCCACTTCTCACTACACTGGTGTTAGCTTTTTGTGTGCCCATTAATAACACCTTTTCCTCAACGGTTCATAACTTGATCGAACAGATTCTAAGCTAAGATGTAACATGTGACATTTCAGAGAAATCTAAAGTTATTATTTCTAAATAAAAACAGAAGACACTCCTGCCCCAGGTGACCTTTGGTGGATTTCAAATTTTGATGACAGACTGGCATAAATTAGGTGGAGAGGTGGAGCTGAACACGGTGAGTGCTTCTAGGTGGAGGACAGCCTTGACAATTTATCCCTTTCATTCAAAGAAACCCTCCTGAAAAACAAAAACCTCACCAGTCCAAAACTGGGCACATTTGAGTTTGTAAAGGCAGATTTCACTCCATACTCATCAGCCTCTAGTACCAGAAAAAAAACCCCAAAATATCCAGAAATCACATCCCAGAGTGAGAACACATCGTTCGAAGGCACATGTATAAATGCATTAGGAAATCCCAAGTACAGGTCAGTCACTTTCTTCTTTAGTTCATTAAAAAGCTGTTTTCATTATTTTTTTCATTCTAGTTTAATTGTTTTCTACAGTATGTTATTAGTTTCAGCACATCAAAGATTCATTTGTATGTAGAGGAAAGCACCTGTGACTGTCAGAAATGAGATGGCTGAAAGTCTCAACACGGTAAAACTACCAAAAGCTTACATTAAAACAAACCCCACCACTTGTTCCACCAAAGCCAAGGTGAAAACAGAGTATCAACACTGAGCCTCACCGAGCCGTACCAAGGATCGTAAGTGGCCTGATGTCATTTCTTGTCCATTTTAAATGGTTTTGGCATGACCATAGCCAGGAATAAATTTCCAACACACTAATACCAATACAGCCACCCTCTTTTAGGATCATTATTAGTACACATTACAAGATTTAAAAACCACAAAATGTTCCAAAACAGCCTAGAGTCACTAGGATGATGCTCTCTTGGGACAAAAAACTCCGACACTCTTCAGAGTCTATTTACCAAAGAAACAAGCTGAATTAAAGCAGTCCTTGTCCCTCTCCAGGCAAGCATCTCAAAGTGCAACACCACAATGAAACACAGGCTAAAAAGAAGCATACGCTTTCAAAAGAAACTGCCCATTTGTCATCTACATTGAAGGATACGCTTTAATTATCTATTTGCACAGCACTGAAGAGTTAGAGGTATTTTAGAGGGAGGAAAAGGAGAGAGGGAACCAGCAATCAGCACCTCACAGAAAGACACTTAAGAACCCTCCCGGGTGCTTCCAAATCAGCACCAACCACAGATTTGAACCCTGGACCACATAAGCTGCATGTCCTGGGTCCTACCTTGTTCACTGTTCTTTCCATCTGCTTTGAAGGAGTGAGAACTCAACCTGAGAGCACCAGACTCCCTACAGAGCACTTATACCCTAGGGGAAAAGCAAAGCTCAGCCAGGGCAGCCGAGCTATTTTGTAGCACTCAGCTAAAACACCAAAGTTCTTGGGGAATGGTCAGCTGTGCCACTTGTGGAAATTGTAGAGCTGTTAGCTCAGCCGCCAACAACAGAAGTGGGACAGAGGAAGGAGAGAACAAAAAGCACATATAAGTATAGCCAAGCCCTTTTGGTAACTTTGTCTATCAATTTAACTTAATATCAGCTTACTCAAAAGTGAAGTCCAACCTCAGAATACAGCTTTGGTCAAATCGCTGACATATAAAATTAAACGTCATGCAATATGCTAGGAGACTGATGGAAAGAGAAGCTGTATGATTTCAACCGCTACACTAGCACCAGCCAGCGTTTTTCTAACCTACTGCCTACAGTTAGATCCCCAGCTCCTTTCTCTGGCCTCTTAAAACAACATCAGTACATGTTTTAAACGGAGAAAAATCTCACCACCGCCCCATTCTTCCACCAAAGCATCTTTGCTGGCAAAGAAGGAGCTGCTCAAGGTGTAGCGCACAAGCTGAAGTGGGAAGGATGTCCAAGCCATCTGGTAAAAAAGGAATCATCTCCACCTACCAGCTGAGCAATCACTGCATCCCCTAACCTTGATGTATGGTGGGAAATCTTCACTCCACGGATCACACTTAAGAGAAAACCAGGCCATCAGCAAGGCAGCACAGGTAAAACACATCGGCAGTTCAGGAACTCCCCCAGTGCAGGACCCAAAAAGCAGACCTAGCACCTGAATGCAGGCTTAGAGCTGTCAGTTCCTCCAATTCATGCTACTTACAACTCCAACAGGGGAACACAGAACTGTACTAAAGGACCTCAATAGTTCTGTGCAAGTTCAGCATATTAACACTTCAACAGTTTTACTTTACAGATAAGCCACTTCCTATGTAAGATTATTATTCCTGTTACCACAAATGATCAGAACAGCTGTTGACGGAGAGCATCTACAACTGCAGAACACAATGAAGGAGCGAGGATACCCCTGCTCTTACCGCGGATGGGCCACACTGCCCGGCGCATTTTTCTATCACACTTTCTCAAATAACCGTATTTGCAGTCTTTGTGTCGGCAAACTCAGCCCCACAAACATTTCCAGTCTGCGTTACAATACGAAGTTTACCGTTTTAACACATCAGGAATGACCTTGAGTCACAGTTGTGGGAAGCAAAAAGATCATTATGTCTAGTCTTCAGTTTTCACCTCAGCTATGACTTTGCCAAAATGAGACGGGCTGAAACCGGAAACACTTCAGCTGTACTGCTTTTGCTTTCGACTAGTAAGTGTTCCTCTAGGAAACCATGTATGAGAGATGCCCTATAAATTAAAAAAGTAATTAATTGCTGTTTTTCAACACCACCCTATACACAAAGAGAGGCAGTCCAGTACAGAAAGCTACAACTTCCCTGGTTAAAGGGGGCTCAGATCTTTCCAGGCTTCACCTTGTTACAGGAGCCCTAAGGCACCGATCGAAGCTTGCCACAGAACACACAGCAAACAGGGCAGTGGTAACGGTTCTTCTCAGAGCATCCTCCCCTGCTGATCTCCTGTGAAACACTTCGTGTGCCCTTGGCTCATTTCATTTTCACACAAATGGGAAATATCTCTATACAGGCACACACATACAGGCATCTGCGCCAACAGCCGTCCATCAGCTGGAATATTTTTATGGTCTCTTTAGGTGTTTTAAGCGGGCTTGGAACCTACTGATAGTTGTAAAATATGGTAAATGTCTTCCTACCCTCAGCATCAACGCTGCTAAACCACCCACAATGAACTTAAATGTGTAATCTTAATTATTTTCCTAAAACATTTTATTCTGATGTCAATACTTGTCATTACAGTCGGATTCTTTACAAGGTAAGAAGAAAAGGACTGAAATTTTAAATCTTCCGTCCCATTGGCTTAATGATACAGGAGTTCTCCATACACCTGGTAGTGAAGAAAAAAACATATTCCAAGATGTCTTTTGATCTATAGCTCCAGTGTGGTTTCTTAATAATCCAGCTATCTTAAACTGCTGCATACATTCCAAAAATATTCCCACTCCTTCAGACATCAATTACAATAGCTGCATCTTTAACTGAAGCTCACATAAATGTATCTTTTTTTTCCTCCAGGAAAACAATTGCAAAACATTAAATCACTCTTCTATTGGACTATGAAAACAAAACCCTTTAATTTGGGTCATGATATGAACAGCTTCCACAACCACCAGAGGACATGCAGGCTGCTTTGGTGCCTCGCTTCCTGCCTGCAGCAAGTCTGACCCACCAGCCGCTCGCCACGCGTCAGAAGGAACCTTCACCTAAAACCACCAGTGTCCCCTCCCATGACTTCTTGTCCCAAATGCAGATAAAACCTACCTGGCAAAACCTACAGCTTTCCTTCTTCCTTCTCGCCTTCCTCCCCCTGCAGAAACATAAAGCAGTACTAGAAATAATAACACAATACCCCGTCTATCCGCTAAGTTTCTGTTCTAGATGTGTTTGCTCACATCTTTCTTCTCTGGCTGGCAACAATGTCCTCCTCACACAGGAAACTTTGGTTTTCTTTTTTCTTTTTTTGTTAAGCCTACCTCAAACTGTACATATGGTCATTGTTTTGAGTATCAGAAAGGGCGCCTCAGCTTTCTAGTTTGAAAACCTATTAAATTTCACTCTGAAATAACAAACAGCTTTTACAGCCTCCAACAGCTTGAACCACCAAGATGCTCAATTCAGCCTCTGCTAACTGGATAGGAGGAAACAGAAACAGTGTGAGTAATGGAGAGCTTAGCTATGGGATGTGCTAATGAAAAATCAGACAAAATAAATAAGGAAATAAGAATGGTGCACCACACACATCAAAAGTAAAAAACGCATGTCAACACGTATCCTAGCCAGCACACACAGGGCAGAACAGCAAGTGCTGTAAAAAAAAAATAAAAATATATATATATATATTAGTTTCCCTGCTCGTCATGTGTTTCATGCAAGAGCTGTACGAGCTCCCACACAGCTTTACAGTCTTGGGAAACTTCTGAATCTCATGAACTACAGGAGTGAGGAATCGTTTTTTACATGCACTTAACTCTCAAATAATAAACTTGGAAAGGTTTGATCTCCAGCAGCTCCCGGTGGTGCAAAAGGGACTGGTGGTGAGGGGGGCTGCTGGTCTTGTACTGTGGGCACAGGGGCTGCCAGGCATGTGACATCACTCCTCCGGATTGGCTGCCAGTGACATCATTTTATTATTCAGCCTCATGTTTGCATTTCAGCTTCCCCCCTTCAGGGACCTCCAGACCTCACACAGCTCCACCAAGCTGAGAGGAGCGAGGCAGCATGCCCCGAGCGGCACAGCAGAGCCCAGACCCACCTTCCCCACCTTGGGGAAGCCAGACGGAGGGGGCCTGTTGCTTCTCTATGTTGGATTTCTGAGCTGGAGGAAGGTGATAGCGGTAGGAGGCTAACCGGAGGTCACAGGCTATAGCAAGGCAGCACTCTAAGAAATTTGTTGCAGAAAAAGACCTGAAGCCTGGAAAATGGAAACCATATGCAGAGGCAGTTAACACCACCCATGCACACACATGGGTACACAACAGGTACTAGGAGGGTGCACACGACAAATTCCTCCAAACACCGCTCCTGAGCCCTCCAATATCCATACTCCAGTTAATGCCCACACGGGATCTAACACAAAGCAGCATCGTCTCCTGTTTACCCCTCCGCGACAGCGAGGCTGCCTTTGTTCCAGCTCTACATCCTGCTTCCCCTCATGCGCTCGCCCCTTCTGAACTCGGACGCCTGTAACCTGAGACGAAAGAATGTTAATTTCTCAAGTGATTTCATAAAAGCACAGAAGAAAAGTAACTTGATATTTTCCCCATCTTGAAAAATATTATTTTATAGCACATACAGCCGTAGGAAAATATATCTGGTCTACAACAATGCTTTGGAAAAATAAACTGGGAAATGGGCTGCTCTGCCTTGTGTACCTACTAAACCATCCGTTTTCTATTTAGCACACGTGTACACACTGGGATGTCTGTGCATCCGTATATACCAATGCATATATGTATGAATTATTCATGTGCACATGAACACAGATCAATCAGGCAGAAGATCAGTTCCAATAAGTACAAAAATGTTAGTTAATGCTGAGCTTGAGCTCATACCATGGGATGGAGAGCAACTCATCTCAGACACGGTGTACTGTACTTGTCTATTAACGTACCAAAACGTACCTACGGCACCTGCCATTTAAAAATGTTTTATGAACAATTTACACAAATTCAATTAAGCAAACACAATCGTGCTCACAAAACTAGTTCCTGTACTTACAAAATGCATTTTCTGCACGCTTCCAGCACCATGCATTTGAAGGGTATTTCCCACAAACCATACGATCCATGTATCCCATGGAAAGAGCACAGCCCCCAAGGACAGGCACTCTGCAAATCCTGAGCCTCTGGCCCATTCCCATGGATGAAGACAGGCCAGCATCATGCCACACGGGGCTGTAACGTTCAGACAGGCTGCACTATCCTGACACATCCTACGAAGAAAAGCTTTCAGAGAAAAGCTTCTTATGCACGAAAGGCAGCACCATAAGGCACTATATAAATTCCAGCCAATGTAGCTTTAGTTCTACCTAAATTCATGTCCAGCATCCATCAAGGCCTGATCATTTTTCATCTTATGATGCCACTGCCTCTTCTGTATTAAGTTTCACAAGACACTGAATCAATGTGTATAGTTTTATTTTTAAAAGTACGTGCAAAACCCCAGAATTACTTTTAAAACTGTCTTAATAGGTTAAGTTTTAATACATACTGCTTCCTACCTCAGCACATTTTACCAAGACAGTAATTCAGCTCTAAGACACAAGGAAACAACGCTTTGATGTGCAAATGAAATAAAACTGCTATAAAACTGTTACAGCTTTAACTTCGAGATAGTAACAAGGCGGGGGGACAAACACTGGTAAAATCAGGCAAATACAGAAGTGAGATTTTCTTTTGTTTATCTTGTGTGGTTGGAAATACGGTATTTCATAGGTGTTATTTTCCACCAACCATGACCTCTGCGATCAAAGCTTCCTTGCTGCCGCGTGAGAAACGACTTGAAAACGCAGAATCTGTTCTCATCAACGCACATCGATTGGGGTTAACGGGGTTAACCCCACACGCATCAGGGACAACACAGGGACAGTTCAGTCTGTCTGGTCGTCTGCGGCAGACGTGAGACAGCTGCTAGAAGATAGATGTGCTCTTTGCTACTATCACAAGGGAGTAGGTCATGCTCAGAGCACCAGTGAGCCTTCTGGCTCCATAAGCTTTCCCTGACTTCAGCAAAATAGGCTGCAATCATCAAGCAGGACCTGAAACACAACAATCTCTTCATTTATCACACACTTTGCAGAATGCTCTAAAAACCCAAGTGATCCATTTTGCACAAAGCAATGCATTTTCATCACTCACAAGAACACACATTCTTCCCCCCTATGTCTCACCAAGAACAAGCTCAGCAACATCCAGCACCACACCTGAGCACACCGCGCAGCAGGAACAGCCTTGGGAAATCGTCCTGCGGTTTCCAGTGAGATGGCACTTCTTCAGCTCCTTTGCCAAAGGGAAAATGTCTACTGCCGGATCTAATAGAAATTTTCCAAAGAATTCTGAAGTTGAGTTGCCCTCACTCTGATATTGGCTAAGGCTGTAGAAGTTTCCAAACCTTTCCTACTAACCACCACAGTTCACGATGAGCCTTCGTATCACTCCCTGAACTAACCAGTTAGAAGTATCAGCCTAAAAAAGATTCAAAGAGGAGGACTGGAAAGAGGACTCTTCCACCACATGCCAGGGGCAAGACAATGCATCATGAGCCAGGTCCTATAGACAGATCGAAAACAAGCATGGAAGTACCCAAATCCATCAGCTACAACAAAATATCTCCCCCTAAAGTACACATGAAGCAAGCTCACACAATTCACAGGATGAAACACTACTGACGAGTTTCAGGTAGATTTCTTTTGGAAACCATGTCATAGAAGCCCATCAGTCACTTGTAACAGTTTCTCAAGTTCAATTTAAACAAACCTAGAAGGACCACTTGGCCTTTAGGAAAACTGTTCTGAGATTTGTTCTGCACAGTGCTGCCACAAAGTGAAAGGTGTTACAAGCGTTGGGTATTTGTTCATTAATTTTAGTATTTTCTAGTTTAGTTCTCTTTTGCAAGTGTGTAAAGACTTTCAATTATTAGTATTACTTTTAATTATTACTATTAATCTGCACTTCTGATGCCTTCTGTGTCACCTGCAGAGAGGGCCCCAAGCTGAGAAAAACAGGTTCAAGTTATGCCATTTATTTTAAGCCTCTCCATCAGGATCATCTTCGTCTGGATCCTCCCTAGCTCCTTGCTTCTCTCACTCCGCCTACACTTCCAGGAAAAATTGAGGAAGATCTAACATTTCCAAATTCTACCCCTGTAAAACATACTAGACAAAAGTGTGAAGGACGTGAACCAAATCCCTAGAAGGAGCTTGTGGGTATCTTCATTTGCAACATCGAATGCAGCTCTGCAGAACCAGGGGGGCTGTGTTTGTTTGCAAAGACTTCCACTGCAGCACAGAGTACAGGCAGGGGCACTCTCTGCTGATTAGAAAAATTTTGGAACAACTGGACAGGAAGAACAAAAGGAAGAAATTTTACTTCCAAACAAGAAGAGAGGTAAATTCAGCTTCCCCCACCCACCTTCCACAAAAACATCAAATATTTTCTTTCATAAATAATTGCAATAGGATGCCGTAGCCTTTTCCAAGCAAACAATAGCTAGATTGTGTAATGTTTTGCCCTAGGCAGGGCCCGGGGGGAGGGGGACACAAAGGCTGGCTTTCAGGGCTTGGGGCCTCTCACTCCTGCTCCGCCAGCGTTGCTCCCTTCCTCCTTCCTACTCCTTCTCCTTCCCATGCTGTCCATCAGCGGACTTTGAAGCAGCAGCCATCGGAGGGCTCCTGCTTAAAAAAAAAAAAGCAAAAGCCAAAACAAACAAACAAAAGCTTGTTATAAAGCCCCTCAGGCCCTGCCACAGAGCTCACAGGGAGCAACATCTCTCATTTCCCCCGAAGGGGACCCAGTGTGACTGCTGGGGGGCTGATTTGGGGCGCTGGTGACCTACAACGGCCGTCGGCATGCACCCACTGCTGCACATCTGCCCCGTCACGCTGCTCTCTCGCTGAACAACTGGCCTCTGAATGAGCGTGGCCTCTCGCTGTTTTTAACACAGAAGCTGTCTAAGGGCAGCCACTCCAGGCCAGGCAGCACTGTTCGGTGGATATTAAAAGAAAACAATGACAAGACCTTTTCGGCCCGTCTGGTGTTAAGGAAGAATTGCCCATCTGAGCTGGGAAACCTGAGAGCTGCGTTTCCCGCACCGATTCGCCTTCCTCCTTCACATCAGGAACTAGAAAACAACCCGCCCAAGGAACATCAAAGGAGCACCAGTGCTCCCCAGTACCCAGCCAGCCATCCCAGGCACTCCCACCTGCCTTTCAAGTCCCAGACAGCGCCGTGGGTATGCAGTTAGCGATGAGCCCAAAGCCCAGCTGCAGGTCTAGCTGTCCCAAGGCTCCAACACTTCTCCAAACAGATTACTCAGCTCCTTACCCCACCTGGTAGATAAGCACATTCAAAAGCTGTATACATACATGTCAGCTGCATCAGGAAGTACTCAGGCTGGGAAGAGACCAAGCCAGAGTAACAGGAGTGCCCAACCCTGCCTGCCTGAAATACGCATTCATTTGCTAGCAGCCCCTACTAGCACCATCTCAGCACTGCGATCTCCCCAAAGCCAAATGTTTACTATAGTACACTCTTCACGTATAACATATTATTCTTTGTAAACCTAATATAATAACATTTCAGGAAGCTATGAGACCAAACAGACATAAGAAAGCAGAGTATACGTGGCCAGTTGCAAGAGCAGATAGTTAACACCAGGTTTGCAATAAATCAGGTTATTTTGTTTGGTTTTAGAAGCGTATCAAAAAGACTGCAATCAATGCATCAGTGCAGGTAAATTGATCTGAACTCCACTTCAAAACACCCACCACACCAGGCATAAAGAAAACAACAGACAGGTGCTAGACACCACAATTAAATCAAATTTATGACAAATTTATGCAAAATGCCTGCTTCAAAATCTGCAAAAAAAACCAGAATACAAAATAAAAATACATGTTCAAAAAGCTTTCCAAGATGCATCTACAGATGGAGACACTACCTGGTTTTCTATAGGCTAAGGCATAAAGAGACATACCAAAAATGGGAAAACCACCTTATTATTGACCTCACTTGATCATGCTTTTAAAAGCATGCTTTGAGTCATGGCAGTGTACTTGTGGATGCCCCATCCCT
>VZTO01007951.1:0-39585 GCA_013400615.1 Syrrhaptes paradoxus | reverse complement strand
GGTGGATATACAGAGTACAACACTCTTGCTTGGAAAGACTGAGCCCAAAAGTTTAAGGAACGTGACTGTGGTCCCTCTAGAGAGTGAGTGATTCTAGTTTCTAAAAATCCGGGCAGTCGGATTTGCTAGTCCCGTTCACATCTCTCTTCTCTGCCACTGGAAAGCCGTGGCAGCAGGACACCAGTTTCCCTGTTCAGACCTTTCACAACACCCGTCCCTCCTCGGCTGCCAGCACAGAGCCGTGACAGCTGTGACACAGGTCTGCCAGCTCCAGGGGCCAGCTGGAAACCCTTGGAGTAAGTCATGCTGGGCGGTTCCATGGGAATTTCAACTTTTTTGCCACTATTTTCCTACCTGAGCAATGAGGTCGATAGTGTTCTACCTCCTCGTATTAAAGCGAGGATTAGTCAGTATTTGTAACAGGTCTGAGGACAGAACAGGTTCCGATACTCTTGCGTCCCCGGCACAAGATCCACTGGCACTCTACTTCATTCTCTTTACAATCCAACTCCAGAGGTTTGTCTTAGAGAAATGCAACACAAACTCAACGCACAAGGCAAGTCTAAACAAGCTGGAGAAGTCGGAAGATATCCCACGAACTTGGGAGTACCTGAAAGGAGTTGCCAGAAATTATTTATCGTGGTTACACTTTGATTCATTTTACACATTATTTCCTGCAGGCCTACAATGAGCGGTGCAAACCCCATCACAAACTGGGAAGTCCTGCTATGCCCTCTCTGCACACCCCTCAAGGACCCTGCAGAGGAATTCTCTTTGAAGCCTGGTGTCAGCGTGCCCTGCTGACTCTGCCAGGCTGCTTTCCCTGGGTTTCAAGATTTTTTAGCAAAAAAACAGCAAAAAAAGCCTGAGGTTCTGTTCCTTCCATGAGCAGCTTCTTGTTGAGGATAACCCTGTGAGCCTGAAAAGCGTGATCAGGAAATTTCAAAAAATTTTTAATCCTGTGGTGGTCAAGTTAATAAAAAGAGCTGAGGTGCTCTGGAACTGAACGATGCCAGAGGCCAGGGGTTGAGAGACGAGAGCAAAACAATGCCGCAGAAAGTAGATATGATACATATATTTTATATATATATATATACACACACATTTGATATGTTAAAACTACATCTTTAAGCATACCTATTGCTCCAGCAAGTACAGAGCCAGCTTCACCAAAATGTAAGTAGCAATAAGTAAACCAGAAATTTCTACACCATTTGAACAATCTTCAGCTTCTTTGCCTATCTGCACAATGGAGAGAATTTCATTTCCTTGACAGTTTTTGGGGAGGAGAAGAGCAGGTTGCAGGCAAAAGAAGGATGATTCAGAAATTTTGCGGCCTTGAGAAATCAGTCCTGTGTCAGCACTGAACAGCAGCAAGGAAAGGGATTTGTACACGGAGAATGACAGATCACTGACTTTCACTTCAAAGATTTTAGAAGCTGCAACGACAACAACAACGATAAAAATTAGCCAGAGGTTCTGATCTTTCCCAAACAGAGAATTCAGTTGTGGCTCATGCTGAGCTGAGATTTCATTTTGTCACACAACTGTGATTGCACAGAACATCGGCTGGAGCAGCGATCTAGCACTCGACCCATGAGCAGAGAGTTGTGTGTGTAAGCACACAGTGCTGAGCGGGACGGCGGAGTGCCACACTCCCTTTTCCACATTACCCGGTCACCAGTTTAACAGTAGGAATTGGGCTCATGGCTCCACGCTCCTGACTGTAGCCTCTACCCCACCCTTCGCTCCATCCTAAAAACCAGGATCAGGACGATCTTTAAGGTCCCTTCCAACCCAAACCATTCTGTGATCCTGCGATTCTACGTTGCTCTTTGCAAATGCATGAAACAAAGCAGCCCTGCAGGAGGAGGGAGAAGGCAGAGGGATGAGGCTCACACCCCGTGCTGACAAGTAGCCGCGTGTACACCAAACTGGAAGCTGACATAAAGTGTGTCATCTCCTGGGTGGGAAAATATAACTGTTCTTACTTCTGAGTCAGTGCATCTAATAAAGTCGCTGCTGTTATTTATCTTGTAAACATCTTCTCAAATCTACCACTGTCAGCTACCATTATTTTCTTACAAGTCTCCTGATAGTGATACATACAATCATTCCTCAGCTCCTCATTTCTCTGTGTACATGGGAGCCTCAGCTTTCCTTTATAAAAGATAAGCTTCTCGCGGACCGCCCAGATCAGCAAAATCATTTCCACAGGTGACCAGACACTAGAAGGAGAAGGTGAAGATGAAAAAAAGTCAAACTACCGCTGAAAAATCAAATAATAGAAAAATTAAAGTCATGATTTGTTAAAGTCCATTTTAGGGTTTTTGAGTCATGAATTTTGGATGCACGCAGCTGGTAGAGCTGCACGTCCAGCTTATTACATCCCTGACCAGCGAGGGGTGGGGAGGCCTCTGCAGCACCGGGCTGAGGGTATTCCCTCATGCACCAGGTCGGACCGGCTTCATACAGACCCCGCTGGTTCGTGCTGAATTGAATCAGCAACCCAGAATAGCATCAGCAGAGCTGTCTGATCACCGGCTCATGAGTGCTGTTTTCTCAAGAGCTCTTGGAGACTACACCCTGCTGATGAACAAACTGTTAAACACCACCGTGCTGAAGTTGGAGGGCTTTCTTGCGTAGACCAGTCCAAACCTAGAGCTATTAATTCACCAAAACTAGCAGTGAATGCAGCAGTGATGCCAACAATCCTCCTAATCCCCAGGGATATCGTTTGAAGAACACCAGCCACAGCAGAGGCAGAAGGTCTGAGTAATCAGAAGCAACCGCTCATCTACCATTTAAACCTAATATTTTCTTGGAGAGGACCATAGTCAAGCACCAGAAAGTTTCTCTACTAATTCCTGGAAAAGCCAAGCTGAAAGACAGCCGAAAGGAATTTATCACCCTGGGAGCCAAGAAGTATGAATGGCTCACATGAATGAATGGCAGGCTGTCCAGAGCTCAACCAGTCGACTCCAGCAAAGAGGAGGAAACAGAGCGGGAAGCTTTTGTTAATCTATATATTAGCTACCGAGCCACCTGCTGCAGCCAATGTGGCCCTGGCACTTGGCTGGCCATCAAATAAATTCAAAGTTTAGAAAGGATTTTTTCCTGATGGATGCATTTCTGAAAAAGGATAGCCATAAAAGAGAAAAATAGACCGGCTATGCCCTGGTAAAACAACCCGTGAAGTCATTATCATCAGCTCCCCCTTGCGAATTAGGATTCTGTGCCTGTGCAATGCACTTTCTGGAGTAATTCATCAGCACATAGATTTATGGACTCCGCAAAAGCTGTCTTGGTCATTGTTTTCTCCTCTAGTTTACTAGAAATACCTCTATTTAGATTTTGTCAAGATTACTGCTCCTCTGTGTCATTGCTAGGTGGGAAACGTGGTCTGGCCTCCCAGCAGTGCAGCTGAATACTGATCGCAAGAGGATGCAATCCAAGCAGACAATAGCTTTGAGTCCTGCTGCTCACCTTGGCTTGAAGGTGCCCTGAAGAATCCATCCATCCCATCACTGTTCTGATTTCCAAGATGGGAACGGTCCTGTAGGCTACACGCCTTCCCCAGGGTTCACCCTCGGATTTCCCGGTATTTTCTAAAGGCTTGGAATGGTTTAAGCTTGGAGTGCAGTCACCACTGACCCACAGACTTCCCAGTCAATGGTCACTTCAGTTTTACATCTGGACAGAAAGCCTCTGGGGTCTTTTCAGTCCCTTAGAAGAGGGGTAACAGAAGTCTGCCAAAGGCAGGCTGTCTGCGGCAGGCGTTCCACCGGCACGTATCCACGGGCTGGCTCAGCTCTGATTTACACCAGCAGAGTCTGGCCTGATGTTCGCTCCTAAATTAGTTTTATCTTTATTTGACCAGCAATATTGACAACACTGGTTGTCACACTGCGAATCAGGATAGAAGCAACAAGGAACATAAGGCTGATGATAAACAATGTTTATGAAACAGAAATGCAGCAAAACAACAGGAAAAGGAACATTATTTTGAAACTCCAGCAAGAATGTACTACAGACAGCCATTAATTTTTTTTTTTTGCCTGAATATTGAAGGAAATGAGTTGATACAACGGGAAATAATCCAGCTCCCCCTGACAGCATGAATAAAAATCCCATATGTACAATGTGTGCTTTCTACAGATGGCAGCATGTGGAAAGATCAGAGAGTTAATGAACAAAAATATCACCATAAAATAACCTGATGCTGTGTGTACGTCCCAGCTCTCAGCTCTTTTTTGCTCTGTTTTCACCGCTGACCCCCAGTGCAAAGCACGGTGTCAGTACCTGTCACAGGTTCCCTGTCCCCTCTGCGGGTCTATGCTCTCTCTCAGGTTTCGGCTCAGCTCTGCTCTGACATCCAGAGCACACCAGACTCTCAGGTATGGATGGATTGGTTTAGCACAAGCTCCAAATCCGTCTGACATGGGGGAAGGAGAATGTGGCTGGTACCTTCCCGGGAACACAGTGTCATTGCTGGGACTGGAGCGGTTTATCCTGGACGAAGCCCACAGCCCCTTCCACCGACAGAGACCAGCTGGGAACAGCCTGGCCTGACAGAGCTGGCTCAGATGAAGGCGTCTATAACCGAGCGAGTGTCCCCAGCGCCAGTGGAGGGACACGGACACACTCAGCAGGACACTCATCTCCCCTGTGACAGGGATCTAAGGCAGGTCAGATGCATTGCCGCTGGAGGTGCCTGTTTCTCCCCACTGGCAGTAACAGAGGTGTCCAGCTCAGAATCAGCCTACCAGCTCTTTGCCATCCAAAATTTCATCAGAAAAACCTCATCCTTTGAGTCCAAGGTGCAGCTCCTAGCTGGCACGGGGGACAGTAAATGACTGAAGAGGCTGACTAAGCCGGTTCTTTACTCTCATTGCCGACAAGACTCTGTTGGCTCCTTTCAGCATCTCATCACCGGCTTCCCTGGGATTAAGGCAGCCTCAGCGCTGTGCCAGGGAAATGGTCCCCTCCCGGCACAGGAACCGGCTGGATTTGAGAGACACGATCAGACAGAGAGGTTGGGGAAAATTATTAGAGCAAAAGAAAAACTGGCAAAAAAATTCACAGCAAAGGCTGAATTCAAACTAAATCTCCTTTAAGGACACTGGGACCATCCTGATTTACGTAGCAAAGGAGCAGACCTTCACAGCATGGGTCCTAGTGCTGAGTTTCTCTTTCTGTCAGGAGACAGGGTTACAGCTCCCTCCATTCTCACACAATCTTTCCTAGGAGCCTGCTATGACTCCATTTCACGATCCTACATATTCACCCATGAATCTACAGGGCTGTGAAATAGCGCCTGAGACCCTCTTCCCCCTCTCTTCATGAACAGCACTCCAGAAGAATTGCAGAGTCAACAATTTTCTGCTACTGACAGGTATTTGCTTTGGCTTGCCAATTTTATCTGTAAGGCTATAAAGCTGGCACTAGAAATGGATCACGCTGCTGGAGGGCTCTCTTGCTGGCAACGCACGCGTGGAAAGAAAATGGTGCAATCCATTACAAGGTGGAGGTGCTCTGGCATGGCTTAGGGCATTAAAAGGATCAATGACAGTTTGTTTCCAGGAGGCAAGAAGAGGCACCTTGTGATTCCTGCGTCCAGAATTCACAGCTGGGTTTTACTCCAACAGTCAGCTCGTATGTCCCCGGGGGCCAGGGATAAGCCAGGACTCGTGGCCAGGCAGCTGCTCCTGTCGGCATGGTTTGAACCCAGCTCCTGCCCCAGCACAGGAATCTGTTGAAGTTTCACTTCCCGTCCATTAAAGCTCTTGGACAGGTGGCAATTGCCTTTTTTTCACCTCCTCCAGACACACCTACCCAGCATCTGCATGGAGTCAGCTCGGAAGGCTTGTGTAGGCAGGTAAAATTTATTTCTTTCTTTACAATTCCAAGAGCATACTTCATCTCAAAGTTAATAACAAGTGCATTGTGAATAAACGCTGAAGGTATATTAGGTACAAATTAAAGTTAAGCAGCTCTGCAGAAGAGACGTATTTACGCTCAGCAGTGGTAAAACTGGGCAAATACATTTTAAAATTTAATTGTACCATAACTTAATAAGTTAATTAATAACCATGCTTTGCATTCTGCTTTTATCGCATATCTGAACATGGTGTGTATTTTACAAAAAACTTCAATAACACCCTGTCCACTTAGTGAGTGGCAAATAGCTCAGGGTGTGACTAAAACACAGACAAATCCTGCGGTCCTGATTCATTTAAACAACTGGGGATTTTTCACAGGTAGAGAGAAAGACATCAGTTCCACAAACTAGATGATCACGGGGAAATTATCAGTAGGGTTAACAAGACTAGTTACAGATGAAGGATCACACGACACCCTTCACAAATCTCAGCGTTCTCCGCTATCAGCTTGCATTCCAGTATTATACAACCGTCTTATGAAATTTTAATTCAACCCTTATTGGAGATGAATAATTTAATGGCAGAGAGTAACAGACGGTCATCCAGCCTATGGCCCTTAAAGGAAAAAAAAGAAGGATATCGGAGCCTGACCGTCTTCAGCTGATGTAAATCAGCATCCCTCAATCAGCTCCCACGCACCCGCACCGCCTTACTGGAGCTTACAGACCGATCTGCTCGTGCTAGGAAGATACCGGTCTAGGAGCAAGAGCACTGGCAATTCGTGTTTTACCAGTGAGCTCATCTCACCATTAATTACAGCAGAGGGGGTTTTCTGACCCAAAACACAGCTTAGATCAGGTCTAGACACAACTTACACATCAGCAAAGATTTCCTTTTCAGCGAAGAGCCTGAGAGGTGTGTGATGGGCAGCTGTGAACAGGGACAGCTTGAGCAGCAGCAGGAAAATCCCCCCCATCTCGTACCGCTTTGCCCCTCGCTCAGTTCCCTGTTCCAGCTCCTAGCCTGAGCAAGACCCTGGTATGAAGCAGCAGAGATCTTCCCAGGGCACATCTCCGACTTGTACCAATGATGCAAGATGGATTTGAAAAAATGATTCCTGACTTCCCCCAGCCTAAACAAGAGATGACTCAGAGCTACAGACGTTTGTTTGATTTTGGAAAAGCCATTTGAGTCGCTATTTCTACCAGGCTGGATTTTCTTTTTGCCATAGAAACGGATGTGCAGAAAGCCAGCGCACGGCTCCACACCACGTAGTCCTACTGAAGCCCTCATCATCTGAACCCCATTCACTCTCCACCCCTAGATTTGCAGGAAAAGAGGGATGACAGGGGAAAGAAGAACATTTGCTATTCACGCCATGGAGTAGCTGTAATTCATTGCTCTTTCATTTCACAATTCAGATTCTCTGAGAATGAAGCAGAAGCCATATGGTTAAAGCTCAGTGAAATCTGGGACTAGAATTTGGTGGCAAATCCCCATGTTTCAGTACTTTGTTTTTATCCCAAACTGTGATGGAAAGCGAATGTTTGTTATTAAACTTAAATTCCAGAAGCGTTTCAATGAGACATTTTTAAATGAAGGGAAGCAGGCTGACATATTTCAAGCTGAAAGATTTCACGGCTTTTTGTTGAACTGATCTAAAACATTCCCTTTTCCGAGATCTCAGTGTTAGGCTGGATTTTCCCCTTTGTGGTGTACTTCCACATCACAGCGGAAGATTTGCCACCATTTCTGGATGAATCCTGCAGAAAATATAGTAAGTACCAGAAATGATTGAAGAAGGAAATATTTCATGGTCATTTTTCAACAGAACTCTCCTCCAAAGCACCAAAATTGATTTTTTCCCTATTTTAATGAAAAAGCTGCACATTCATGATGCAATCATGCACCAAGACACAAAGGAACTTCTTCCCATCTCTACTGCTCTAGTCAGATGATGACAAGATAAAACTCCAAGAAATTCCAGCACATCGACCCTAAAACCCAGGTCCCTGTTCTGCAGTTGGAATGTATTTAAACTCACTGGATAATACAAACCGAGGACCTTCAGAAAGAAACGTGTGTGTTGTTACAGAGGGTCTGATTTCTTCAAACAGGAGCAATGTAAGAAATCCAAAGTTAGTCAGGCTTAGAAAATACATGAATCTGGGCTAAATCCTGCCAAATTACTGACCTAATGGGACTGGAAAAAGCCCCTCTCTTCACAAACAGCAGATCTCCCAGTCACCAGCTTTCACAAAGAGAACCAAGATGCGAAGAGTTAAGCCCAAATCTGTAAAACAGGCTGAGTTAGAGGGGAGCTTGTTCAGAACAGGTCCTGGGCCCAGGTGACTTTCCCAAGGTCAGAACAGGAGTCAGTATCAGAGGGTCCCCTCGTGCCCTCGTTTAATCAAAGTCATTAATTTAAAGTATGAATTTTAACACCCCTTTAATCCTTCTCAACAATAAGAAGCACTATTAAATCCTTAATGTGCCTACTTTAATTATAACCTATCAAACACAGAATCAATTCTAAGCGGTAAACACGAAAAGCAGTATTCTGAAAGTGGATGAGATCACGCCTTTTAAAATGCAAATTGAGACTGAAGCATTAAACCTATAATAAAGTTCAATTAATCTTTCCCCTTTAAAACACACACAAAATATTTAATCTCAGTCTAATCTCAGAGGCTGAATCAGAGCCAAAGGCAGCAGCTCTGGTCACATACAGACAGGCAGGAGCAGGAATGTCTTGTCCTCAGGGTCACACAAATCCAGGGAGGTGGATGTGCAGGTGGGGAGGTAGGGGGGATCCATTAAAGTTTAGAATGAAGGTGGTTATTTTTTGAGGGTTGTAAATATTCTAAATGGCCCGTTATCTCATGAACCTTTCAAAATTCCCTACCTGAAGACACATGCAGAGGGAAGTGAAGAGGTACCTAAGCAGGGGCACAGCAGCAGTCCTTGGCCGGGGCGGGCGGAGGGGCACCCTTGGCCTGAGCTGATTGATGGGTCTTGTCTGCCCGCCAGCGCTGGGAAGGAGCAGGGGAAGCAGAGCTGTAAATTAGAGAAGGGAAATTACAGCAGAACCTTGAGAGGTTCTTGCACGGTCTCGTGGCAGAGAGGACCGCAAGGGATGATGCTGCAGTGTCTCGTGCCTTTCTCAGCTCTGTCCCAGCGCAGGGCAGAGCAGTCAGGGTGGTTTCTGCAATGTCCTGGAGAAGCTTATGGTCAGCCCCTCTCCTCCTCCTGCAGAACCAGTCTGCGACACGGCAGCAACTGCAACCTTCTCAGTCCAGGGAGAGAAAGCATCAGCGTGCGTTAGCACTCAGCCGGTGTTTGCTACAGCTTCTTCCACAGGCATTTCCCAAGAGCGGAGAGAAATGGGCAGGAATCACGTATTCCATCTCCCAGCAAACTTGTCTTCTGCTGCTGAGCAGTGTAAAAGGGAAAATGTAAATGCCAGCCCCGCGTGCGTTAAAAAACAGCATTTGGGGATAATGAAGGTATTTTGTTTTATGAAAGAGAAATGTTCCAAGCTGGTTACATATTTTTAAAGGAATATTTATGCTGTAAAACAAAGATACTTCTAAACAAAAAGTGGCTTGAAATACAAATGTTTTGTTTTGACAATCTGGGAACAGGATATTGATGTATTATTGAAATAGCCTCAGTATTTCTTTTCCCCTCCTGAAATACGAATTCATCAAATGCAGCATGCCGTTGTGAAACATTTTGCTTTTTAAAAAAACTGGTTTTGGTTGAAAAAATGTTCAATTGGAAGATTACAGAGCAAGCCTACATCTGAACAAAGCGGGTCTGGAGGTTATTAAATCAACACAGAAGGGGTTTGATAGTGCTTAGGTGCGTATGTTGACACTAGATGCATGTAGGGCAGAGATATCCCTTTTATTATCAGTGTTATTTAGCTCTGATAATGGGTTCAGTCCTGCAGTGAATATAAATGTAGCTGCACAGCTGGATAAATAACGACAGTGTTTGTCTTCATGTCATTTTTGATGAAAAACATTGGCCAAAAGCCCAGTTAAATTTATTTGTAATGAATTACTGGCTAATGCAACAAATGAAGTCAGAACAGCTAGGAAACACACGGAGGACAGCGCTCGGCCACCTTGCAGGGTTTTGTCAGCAGCAAACACCAGGTGTATGATGTTACCGTGTCAATCGGACAAAACTTGATGACTCCCAACCACTCAACCTGCCAAATGCCTGCCAAAGGCACTGGTTAGGAGGGATCCTGGAACAACAAGATGCTCAATTCAACCTCAGACCCCAATCTTTACAGAATTTATTAAAAAAAAAAAAAGGTAAAATGATGTCATCTGATTTGTTCGTTATTTAAATGGAGTGGAAATGGGGATGAGCAGGCACAGATAAAACAGATCTTCACAGACTGCAAATTAGAGAATTCCTGATTGAAATGACAACACGATTTAATTAATTCCAATCCAGATGCAGAAAACTTTGTACTGAGAGATAGATGAGAAAGATAATACTCCCCAGAGTTAATCTCAGTGACTGCCTGGCAGGGAAAGCCGTGTGCTTAAGAGACAAAAGAAGGGGCAAAACAGAAAGTTGAGTTTCTAGTGATTCTCTCCCGGTTTTTGCTGTTGTAGAGCCTTGACAAAAAAAAATCGATTCTTTGCAGAGCTGATCTCATAACACACATGGTGCTAATGCCAGGGTGCTGAAAAGACTCGATACTCCCACGTCCTTAGCTGGAGTGAGCAGAGCTACTCCGGAGAGCTGATTTGGTACTGATGAAGATCTGTCCTTGAGTTCCTACTTCCAGTCGAACTGTCACTGATTTTCTTGGACTGAGTCTTTCTTTTCTTCTCCAACAGGAGCAACCTTTTGCAAAATGAATTAGGTCACATACAGTAGAACTCCTTTATCAAGAGTCAGCTTCTTATCTGCGCAGGTTTCAATTGCAATAGGACTTAAAATAGTGCTTTTGGAAGAGAACAGCTGCCTCATTGTGACTAACATGTTTTCAGCACGGTTGAGATAAAATAGAATAACCTTTAGGCTTCAGCATGACCAGTTTAAGACATGATGCTGGATAATGCAGTTTATCTAAAAAAGTGTTACACCCATCTAGCTTCCAATAAATTATATCATTCCAGCAAATCCCAGAAATGCCGTGCTGAGCCAAGATCCCTTCATGCTCAGCACTGTAAAAATCACAGAAAATATCAACTCTCAGAACTCTTCAAACCCTGCTATGGACAAACTGCTAATGGGAGTGAAGCATCGATACCATGGGAATGCACGTCACAAAAACTGTTCCCTGGTTGGATTTTGCTAGGATTTGGCTGAAATGTCTACGTTGCCTGAAATGCGTCAGCAAGGCATGTAAACAGTGAAAAGTATTTTACTATTATTGCTCTGACAGCTTATTAACTTTGCAAATATAATTACCTGGGGAGAAGACACGTGAGATGCAATATGTCCATCCAGCTCGCATGAGAGAGAGCGATGAAAATAGAATTAAGTTGTGTCACCTCCAGCGTGTCATTTTTCTCCAAGCAAGCCTGAACAGATTGATTTCTAGGTCTCCTTCTGCGTAACTTAATCAATTCTGAGTAGATTTAGCTGGGCATATGGACGCTCATGTGTCTGGCACCCACTTCCTCCCCTAATACAGTTACAGGAATTTCAATCAGCACCACCAGTGGCTCCCACCGCACATCGCTTGGAAGGTAAAAGGCTTAATGCATTTTAAGCAGTAATTCATCCTGTCTGGCGCCTCAGATGGGGTGAGAACGTGGGCCATATTTCCAGCGGGTGCCTGAGAACCTCTGCGTCCCTTTTGGTTGTCTCTGAATTTTCTTTAGAGGAAATGCTCCAAATTAATTCAGGAGGAAAGTCCTCAGATGGGCCTTCAGAAAGGTTATTCTGAGTCTGGGCTCCAAAAGATGATGGAGAGAGGTTGGCTGAAGGATGAACACTTGTTCAATTCCCAAGTCCTTGCAACAGGGAATGGAGAAAAATGGGACTTGATTCATTTTCATTAATATAAGCATCCAGTTCTGGTTGAGACGACTTTGGCCACCCCGGACACAGCAAGGATCTCCAGATCTTACAGCAGAGTCCATAAGAGACCTGAGACCACTGGGACCCACAGCTTGAGGCCACCAGGATTTGCCAGGGTGGGTCAAACAGGAGAAACCCCCCTGGTTAGGCAGTTGAATGAAGACCATAAAAACAACATAAATCAGAGCTAACTCCTTCCAGGCAGCTGCTGAAGGAGCAGCAGAAGGAAAGCCAAGCAGCTAGACCTAGGGTGGAGGATTGCCATCCTCAGAGATAGTGATGGAGAAAGAAGAGAATTTATAGAAAACGGGTCTTGAAGACAGAATAGGTACTGAGAGGCGAGGACAGTAGTGTGTCTTTGATAATAAAATCATGGATTTTCCTTGCCCTTTGGTGATCTGTAAGCAAGAGCGTGGTGAGGATGGAACCTTTGCTCAAGCTTGAGTCCCTCACTCATAGCTCTGGTGGTCCACGGGTCGGTCATACCAACGGGGAGAACGATCCTGAGCAGCCAGCTGGTGGCCACAGGTCCAGGCTGACGGACTGTTAGGCTTGTAAAAACTTTGCACGTGGCCACAACTAAGCAACTGAGGGAGTGATTAGGTCTGTCTGCAATTATGACTTCATTTAGCCCTGAAGCTTCTGGATTCTTTCATGATTAACTGAAGGCACTTAGCAGCTCTGCACTTGTAAAAATGGCTCCATAATGAGATAATCAGAAGCTGAAATACTAGT
Source organism: Syrrhaptes paradoxus (assembly GCA_013400615.1). Taxonomy (NCBI): domain Eukaryota; kingdom Metazoa; phylum Chordata; class Aves; order Pterocliformes; family Pteroclidae; genus Syrrhaptes; species Syrrhaptes paradoxus. Next base: position 26,911 of record VZTO01007951.1, on the reverse strand, counting down.
TGTGCTTATTGATTTTTTTTTAACAAGTACTGCCTGTTTCCAAAAATATGGGGAAAATATTGATTTTTTTTTTAATGGCTGTTAAATTTTTTTGTATTTTTCCCCCTGGAGCTATTATTTAGAATCCTATTGACATTTTTTGTTTACTCACAACTAAATTTTCATTAAATGTAAAAATTTCAGTGATTATTTTGGTGTCTTCATATAATTGTCCACGAAAATGTTCACAAATGGTTAGAAAGAAGTGAAAAAAAAGTCCTCACTTCAAAAGATGCCAAACAGAAAGAACTTAAAAACTATTTGTTCAATTATTTGCTGTCTCTCTCTTATAAAAAAAAAAAAAACAAACTTCTGAATAATGCTGGAGTCAGCAAATGGGTTTTAAAAAACATCTTCCGAATTTCCCTGATTTATTAGTTTATCACTACAATAGAGAGAAATATGGAAATGAGTGAGAAATACATTATGCAAAGCAATAAGTGACATGCAGCAGAACAGAAAGGCAACGTTTATGTTGTTGAGCAGCTGGGTACGATTTACTGCCTGCAGAATATAAATGGAGAACTATTTTAGGGCAAGACTCACCACTCCAGTCTATCTACCAGTTGTCACCAGTTGTGTGGCTGCAGCAGGGTACATGCAGTTGCGCTCTTTCTCTCTCTAGCTTTTCCAGTCTTGCTTTTTTCCAGTTTTTCCCTGAAGCTTCGATTGGTTTGGGCATTTCCCAGTGCCCATTTCTGGGGTCATACACACCTTCCTCCCTACAAATGCACTTTGCACCATCTGTTGCTGTCCCAACCTTTGGAACCCTCCCAGTTAGAAAATACTGGTTACTGGTGTAGGATGTATCTGAGCAGAATTACCTACAAAGACCTACAGGGCACTTCATATATATAACGGCTACGCAATCAATTCCAGCTTAAACTGAAACGGCTACATCTGACACCATCGCCAAAAAATATTCTGAGCACCTTTTTGCTACAGAATTACACTTTTCCACTTGCAGAAGTGATGTCATTCTCAGTTTTTCCAGATCTTTGGACTGAAAACTGAAAATGAGATAAAACTGCTCCACGTCGGTTACATGAAATACCGGAAGAAATGAAATAGGAAAGCAAACCACAATCTATCAGGAGACCAGCCTTACATCCCATCCTAGACTGTTCATTAAAACACAAACTCCAGCCCAAACCTGAGACGAGCATATCCATTCTGGTGAGTACTCATTATGCACTTTGGAAAGGGAAAGTGTATTACTTTCAGAAGCACCAAAGGGTGTTGATAGATGCTCTCTCAGCTCCGGACGTGTCCACAACCCTGTCCCTTCTCGCAGCAGCCAGTGCAACGACACGCCTGTGAGCGCCCAGCCCAGGTCAGCATCTGTGTGTCGGGTCTTATCTTTCTTTGGCAGGCGGGCCAAGGTCACAGGAGGTACCTGTAGGTGCTATCACCTTGAGGAGAGAGACAGGAACTACTGAAGAGCTAAGAAGTGCCAAGCAGCTGTGAACATTAACCTCTTCCGCGGCTGCAGGGTGTGCACCAGCATCCCAAAGCGTTAGCAGGCACCACTGGCTACTGGAAGCCCATCAGCCTTCTGGAAGCAGTGCTGGGCTCAGTCTCTGCTCTCAGCATGGCTGGATTAGCTTTTTAGTGTTTGGGAATTTTATTCCTGCCTTCAGGCATGAGCCAAATTACAGAACAGAGCCCTGAGTCAGCCTTACCATCTTCAGTGTCTAACTCCTTGGCAGCTCCAGTCTCTAAAGGCAGAATTGCAAAACCAGACAGAGGCAGGAGGCTGAATTTATCACAGTGACATTCATTACCAACATCCTGATGACACTTAGATCTTGAAGAGTTAATAAATGCTGGCAAACATCCTTCCCCTCAATTCAGAGCTGAGGGAAGTACCACCCCGAGGACTAACCCAAGGTCATGTAGCACAAAATTAAGAAAGAACAAACAAAAACCACTCCTCAGGACTGCCAGACTAATGCCTTCTCTACTGGACCATCTGCAGCAGATGTGCCAAAACAGATTGTGTTAAATGGCCTAAATATGTCCAACTCCTGAAGTGCTGAATGCCCTTAGCAATGTTTCCTTGCTGCCTGAAGGCATCTTTCTGCAATGCTATTAATAACATTAGCAGAGAATGGCTTTACAGCTTTTGAAAATCTCCCCGTGCCCTCTGTTTATTTATTGAGCAAAGACGAGGCGGTCATTCCTCGGTTCTGGGAGATCTGTTCTGATTTCCCTGACATCCTATTTCCCTGCACAGCAGTCCCTGTGACGTTCCCACATCTTGTGGCTTTTCCTCGGAGCAGAGCTCTTCACTGGGTTTCCGCTGCAATCACACGCAGAATCTTCGTACGTGCGTCCATCCATCCCTGCGATCGCGTGCTGGTTGGTTTGCAAACCGCTCTGCTGCTGTGGAAGCCAGTCTAATGGGTCTTGTGTCGAGAGGTTTCATTAGTAACCCCAGGTGCCTTGCAACACCACTTTTTTTATGACAACAGCAAAGCTCTTAGGGATCACAGCTGACCGTGGAGCGCCCAGCCCGCGATGCATTCCCGTTCCATTCGGTGCATCCTGGGATCTGTCATTTCCATTCCAGCTGCAGCTGTTAGAGTTTCACTCGCAGATGTCTCGTGGTGCACCAGCAGTTGCCATTTGAGAGCACTGGAGCACTTCAGTTCATTAAAGCTTCCTCAGAGGTTTGGCTCTGGCTGATCTCATCGCTGCTCCTTAGTTCCCTGCTATATATTTACACAGAATAAGGCAGCTCTGCACCAAACACCCATAGCATGCGTATAATTTTATGGGGGAAGAAAAAACCCCAAACCTCAACTGGTAAATACCATTTATACCCCATTTGGCAGCACCAATATATGACATTCTGTATTGCCTCCATCTCAGTAAGGGTTAATGCTCTCTGTTCCCTGCTGGGACTGTCCAGGCTACTGAGGAGTTGACTTCAGGAGCAGAAAACTGCAAACCCCATGATCTGTCCCCTCCACAGTCTTTGGCACTTGCTCCTCTGAAGCCTTTTAAAAATCCAGTGCTAATGTTTGTTAAATGTGGGGCTAAAAGCCAGGCCAGCGCTGCAGCTTGAAGAATTGTTTTTAAACGCAGCAGCAGTTTGCAAATCTGTTTGCAGATCTGCTGCAGTACTGAACAAGAACAAAACACAAACTCAAAACAAAAAGAAAGATTAAAAAAAAAAACCTCACCAAAAAAAAAAAAAAACAAACAAGGAAAGCTTTAATTTTTACAGCAGCATATGTAATTAGTTTCATTTATCTGTGAATTTAGTTTGCTTGTTCTAGGCATAATAAACACTGCAAGTTATTGTTAATTCCAGATCCACCGCCTGTTCCCAATGATGCTTCGATGGGTTTCCTGCCGTCTATCCCTCTGGTTTTCTGCCTGGATAGCAAAACCTGCATCATCTGTGCTGCGATTCTGGTGTCCTGAAAACTCAGTAAGGAGATGGTTTATACCTTCCACTCCGGGTCACAAAGACCTCTGCAGTTCTTCTCTGGATAGTAAGTAATAATAATAGTTTTTTTAAAAAAAGAGAAATTTAGGAAAGGGTCAAGAAAAGCAGCATGTGCAGAGACTATGGGGGAAGGCAGCAAAGATGGAGCTGAACTGGGACGGGGCAGGGTGTGAATGGCTCACCAGCTGCAGGTACCCACACGGTGTCACATACCTGCTGGGTGTCACATACCTGCTGGGTGTCTGTCACATACCCACAGGGTGTCACATACCCACAGGTAACAGCAGGTGAGTTCCCTCTGGGAGCACAAGGACACCGGGCTCGGAGGTGGATACCAGCCCTCATTTTTTGGGCTTTGCCGCTTCTTCTGCCCTGGCTGGCCAGGCAAGGCAGCTCTTTGCCCAGCCCTCAGTCATTAGCCTGACGAACTTTCACTCTCTGTTTGCTCTGGGGAGAGCTGTTCCACTGATTCAACCTGACGGTACTCAATAGCTCCATTACAAAGGACAAAAGATTGTCTTTAGCAGGAAAGAGAGAGGAAGAGACAGGAACTAGAGTCTTTAATCAGAAACCTGAATTAAGCTTCCCAGAAGGGAATCCATCAGGACTGTGGCTTTTATTTATAAACCTACTTCTTCCTTCAGGCTTTCTTTATTTACAACAAGAAGCAAAAGCATGGAGAAAGGCAATATTTTGAGAATATCTTGGCTGAGGATATCTACGTAGCTGTGCTGGAAAGCCCAAATCATGAGAATTAATTTAAAACCCAAAGCACAATTCAGCAAATACAACTGTTCTCCCACAAAACAAAGAGGAAATCTCATCAACATCTGTAGAAGGTGGTCCTGCTGAGCTCCAAACAATCTGAACCCTCTTCTCAGGATTTGTGCAAATAGAGAGATTATTTCCCTTTTATTGTATTAAAAGGTGGGTGGAAGGGTGAGCAACTGAGAAACTTCATTATATATTGAAAGAGGGAATGATTCCAAGAAAAATGTACTTTTCCATATGGATAAAGCAGAGCTATTTGAGACTCACACTGTGTTCTTCTTCCACTGCAACTTGCAAAGGCTTTTCATTCTGCTTGTGTTTCATGTTTCAAGTGGATTATTTCCCTTCAGTTGATAAGAGTGTAATTCAGTTAGGCCTTGGAGATAGTTTTTTCATTTCTCAAAAGGATATTTTGTATGGAGGGATAATTTTTTTTTTTTTTTTTTTAAAAAAAACATCACCTAGAGCCTGTGGAAATTAGATATATTAGCAAGTACTAAATGGCTAATCACATAGAGAGCGAGGGGTAAATTAAACCATGGTGGGATGAAAGCAACACTTTGACTACCTATGAAGAGTTGTGTAACTCCATGTGTAATAAAGTCATGTTCTGCCACTTCAGGCAGCTCTGCTGAGTCCCTCTATCAGCTCAGCAGCTCAGGTGAATGCCTTTTTGCAACCAAGAGGCAGGAGAGAGAGCGAAAACCCTCCAGCTCCTCCCTTCTGCCAGCATCTCTGGCTGCTGCACTGGCTGCTCTCAGCCTTTTAGCAACAGGAGATGTCTCAAGTGGAAGGAACATGTTCCCCCATCCAGACACCAAGGCCAACAGGTCTCCCATCACCCGTGTGGATATCCATCCCATGGACAGCTGCAAAAGGAGCTGGAGCAGGAAGGCTCGGTTCTCTTGGTTTAGCTCCCTGGAAGGTAGAGTGAAACGCTGGCACCTCAATACCAGTCAAACATCACCGGGGTGTGGGGTCTGGACCACCGGAACTGCACGGTGGGATTCAATGGCACAGTCCCAGCCTCCTGCAGCGAGGCACCATTCAGGATTACCTAACGTCAGGCCCCTCTCCCTGAGAGCAGCTGAGATACAGCCACCAGTCTGGAGACCACAGCAGTTTAACCTCACAAACATTTCTGTTGGGGACAAAGGCACAGATCAGCCCGTTCTGGGTAACAAGCACAGACAATGGCATCTATATGGTGATATATGGAGATATCTATGGGTGATATGTGCTCTGTGCTAGGAGATACTGCTCCAGTTTGGCATGCTGGTTGGCATAAACCAGTTACAGTGCCACTGCCCCCAGCCATGGGTCGGTCCAAGCCCCACCATCTGCTCCAGACCCCCGCAGCCTGTGTGGTCAGCCCACTCCACATACGGGCCAGAGGGAACAACACTATGGAAGAGGGCAGGCTTGGGCTCTGGCACACCGGTCAGAGATTCATCTCATAAAATCAACAGCAATTTGTCCTTGACTTCAGGCCAGGTTCTCACAGCTCTGTGGCTTGCTCGTGGCTCCTGCTGACTCAGTGACACAGAAGCCAAGAGGGATCTGTCGAGGGCGTGGGGCTGGGCTGAGCCGTGCACGTACAGCACCACCTCTACCCAATTACCCAGATTTTCATCAAACAGCAGCCAGACGCTTGAAGCTTGTTCAGACAAGTAGCTCTGTCAATTTGCTTCTGTGGGGACCTGGAAGAGCAAAGCACGGTAATGACTCCGTCCCTTTCCACAAAGAGCTCTGCTGCGGCAGAGGAACGATCAGAGCCTGAACCGCCCCGAGGGAGCACACAGTGCCTTGTGGCTACTTGCTTATTTGTAGAGAACTTGACAACATAGTGTCAGAGCCCACTTCACTGTTAATTTATAGGGTCATACCCTCTGACACGAAGGGAAAGTGAAGATTGTCATTCATACCTTTCAGGGGAAGGATCACAGCCCGCCTGGCTCTCTATTAAAATGTTCTGTATCCTTTCACCAGCTCACAGCTTTGCATTTTTCCTATATGAGCTTGTTAATGCATTAAGTTTCAAGCCTATTTTGTAGAAGCCGTCAATTAAATATCTCTGAGGACAATAGCCCATTAGTATGAGATTGCTGCTGTCACTCCCTCCATCCCCTCCTGGCTACTTCTATCTTGATTTGGGTGAATTACACGAGACTTTTCTGAGCTGCATTCAAATCAGATCTTCGGTTAAGAGAAGCGCCCAGTGTTAGGGAGGGAAGATGGGCCGGAGGAGCTGTGGCCGGGAATATTAATGTGTCCCATCAGCTCCAGAGAAAGCAAAGGCTAATGGTGTGAGTACCAGCTAACCTAGGGCTCGTTTTCTGGCTCTTTTCCCTGCCCTGAAACTGGCTTCCTACCCATCATCCAGGAAGTTGTTCAGGACTGCAGCCAGGACACATGCGATGTCCCTGACCTCTGGAAAACACAAGAGAATTTGTCTTCACTCCTTGAACTCTTAAAAAATATGACTAGCTGTGCCTGAGAGGTGCTTAGCTCCCATATGCAGGAGTAAATCCATGTCAAGAGGGATTGCCATGGCTGTACAGAAGCAAGAAAACAACCAGTCACCAGCCAGCCTTTTAACTGGTAAATCGGAGACACCCGGCCCCCCCACTGGGTGGTTAGCAGCTTTAGTCCCATTCCAAGCACCTTAACCAAACCAGGGGGGAAACTGAGGCACGTGCAATTCTTTCCAAAGCAAGTGTCACGGGCAGGAACTGTGCTTTCCTGCTCTGCACTGCCAGCAGCTTGAGGACGGGACTCTCCACGGCACACTGCTGTGCTCGGGATAGGACAGGCACAGTAAAACGACTCTGGCTGAACTCTGGATTTCTGTCCCGTACCTCCGTGCATAAAGGCAGCTGCAGCGTAGCCTCTGCATTCCCTGCGTGACTGCAAGGATCACAGGACTACTTCTAGAGCAGGTGGCAACAGCATTTGCACTTGGATGTTTGAAAACGTCTGGGAGGAGGGAGGGGGCTTGGAAGCATTATGCAAGGACATGTGCTAGTGAGAAACATCCTTTTACTGAATGCTTATATGCTTCAGGAAGGGAAAAACTAGCAAAACTGCTTTTACACAGTGATCTTCCCCTCCCACCCAAAAGAGACGGGGCAAATTTGTGTAGCTACCAGCCTCTGGAGGAGACTATCCTAGCACAAAAAGTACCCATCCTGCCTAAATATTCTTCCAGCAAAGATTTGCCTATCATCCATATGCCATGAGAAATAACTGTATGTGAAGAAGGCATCGCTCCGAGTCTCGTTCTCCCCCTCCTCGCCTCTCTCCCGGCGCAGGCTGAGCATGTGGGCGTGCGGGTGTTCTGAAGGGTACCAAGGCACCACCGCTCCTGCAGGTTCCATTCTGCGTTGCCCATAATGGCATTCATTAGTCTATTTGACATAAATACTGTTTTCAGGTTAATATGTTTAACTTAATGAAGCATTTATTTTCAGCCTAAAAACTCTTTAAGAAGGTATGTTTTCTTCCAGCGAGTTGAACAGACGAGGGGATTAATAACAGGCTTGAACAAGCAAGCTAAGAAAATAAATCTACCAAACTCCTCTGCTCAGGTTATGAAGTATGCTTGGATTGATCCAAGTAAAGGCAATCATTTCTGACAGTATGGAGAAAAATAAAACACATTCTCCTTGCCTGCACATCTCACTTATTTCTGTCAGTGGCTATCCTCTTCCTCTAGTGCTTCTCTCCCACCCTCATGAACTGTCTGAGCTCAGTAAAACCAGCCACACGACAAGATTTCTCAGAAGTCAGAGGGACTCAGACGATATATCGAATGGATCCAGACCTACGTAGTAGCAACAGAAGGTTTTTTCCCAACCCTTGCCCAAACCAAGAAAGTGGGATATCATTAATGTAGAGGGACATCCTCCTGAATTTCTTCCCGTCACAGGAGAGGGCTTTGCGCTGTGTTCTGCAATGCAGATGCATCTACCCTGATCTAGGCATTAAAGCAGAGATGTCAAACTGTACTGGCTCTATTTGACTTTAATTATAGCAATAGATGGAAAAGGGTGTTCCCTTAAGACTAATTCATAATGTTATAAAGAGATTAGATTATGATGGATTCATAGGGCATACTTAAAGTGTCCCAACCCAGCTCCTTTTGCAGCAATCCTCTCTCTGGGCCAAAGGAGTCCCCCAGAAAATGAGTGTGATTCCTCCAGCCTCCCCTGGGTGCATGTTTTCTTCAATGTATGTCATAAGCCATCAAAAAAAAAAGCACATTCTGTGCAGAGCAGGTGTCAGTGGACACAGACGTGCTGCTACAAGACAGAGGAACACTGGGATGGCACGAAACTGCTGGAAGAACCTATCTGGTCCTAAATCTGCTCCTAAATCTGCTCCCCACTTGATTCTAGAAGGGTCACCAGCAGCAGCTCACGGCTGAATGAATAGTCCTGACATACCACAAATATCTGCATCAGCTGGCCCTGTGTGTTGACTGGCACCACAAAGATGTTTCTGATGTTTTTTACAACCCCATGGCTCAGAATCACTTTTGGATGTTCCCGGCTCTGGTATCTGCTCTGCACTCATGGTAAGTACAACCTTGCTTCCATGCTCTGATTGTAAATCTGAGCAATTTTTAGTGTGGAGCAGATGTTGCAGGTGGTCTAAATTTCAGTTGATATCATAAACTTATCTCAGTGGTTGGTCTGGAATACTATATGTTGCTCCAAGACCCCTGTGGAGGGATAGGTTCTGAGCTTCACCAAGTATTTATAGCTCCTGCCTGGTAAGATAGATCTCCCTCCATGAAAAGCATCTCTTGCCTCTCATTTCTGATGGGCTCTGAAATACTACTTTAGATGGAGATGTCTTACTAGTAAGGCAACCAAAGTCGGACCCCAGATGGGATTCATCTCAGCTAAACAGACACATCTCAGACAGAGGAATCCTATCCTTGGGTCTCTGTGCTCCAGTAAAATAGTTAACTCAGGTGTAGACCTTGGGATTTATTTCAACGCCAGAGTACAGTAACTGACAACCCAGATCTAGTTCTGCTACCACGATAACACAACGGTGGGTAAGTGCCCCGTAAAAGCTGTCTGTACTAATTGATCTCAGGCTTAGCGAGACACAATTGTGTACTTGATCCAACCTCCCTCCACTTCTTGACCAAACAAAACTCTGAACATACAGGAATTCACCCTCACTGCAGAACAATGTGACAGTTCTAATTTTTATCTCAACACTTGCAAGGGTTTCTGTTTGTTCTGTTCAATACCTTCTCATTCCTGCTATGCCAAGATCTATTCTTGTTGATGGATTTCAGGTATGTTCTGTAATGCCATAGATCAAATAACAAAATTAACTCCTCCAGCCTGTAAGGAGTTTCCTTTAATATACAAACGGGGAACAGAGAAGCAAATGTATGGACAAAGTGGAGACAGCTAAAACAAGACTGAACTGTCTGACTAGCACATCTCCTGCTGTTTCTTTTAGGAAGTTCAGATGTTTGCGTAAGTCCTGTCAAGAATCTTTTAGAAAGGACCAGACTCAAAAGAGATCACAGAGAACTTCCTGCAAATGAAGAGGATTTTTGTGGACAGTACTGAGAAGAGGGCAACGATAACATAAGGTGCAACAAAAGTGTCCCTTAGGGTATCTTATAACGATATTTTTTTGTTTCCAGTTCATTGAGTTGTTAAGTGTGTGAATTTTCTCTCCTTAAAATGTCAGGTTGTTTGGAAAGGAACAAGCAAAGTGAGGTTGCTTTAGTTTGCAAAACCAAACTGCAGGATGCATCCAAAGGCTCCTCTAGGGTGAACAGCATCAATATTGGTACAGTTGTATGACAAAGATACTGGAACGATTTTTCTTCAATCGACTCCCATACAATTTGCCAAATACAAAAATCGTTGCAGTTAATCTGCCATGGCTAAATGCCATCTTCACCTTCTGACTGAAACAAAGATTCCTCCATCCCTTGAGTGGTCACAGGGGGGGTCAGACACTAGACACACCTCCCGCTGCACCGCAGGTATCCGTACATTTCAACACACGCTGACACTACCACGGCTGCACCGAGATGAATGCCAGCTGTAGACACGCCATCAGCTTGTTTTGTGGCATCCTGACCCCCACTGAATTCCTCTGTACTGATACTTCTCTGTAATTAAACCAAGGGATAAGACCACTGAGCATCGCCAAGTCCCACTAGTTATGAGGCAATGAGTGTGTTTCGACATTGGATTTTTCCAGTGGTTCTTGGAGAATGAAAGCTCTGACACAGCAGAGTTTCACCGCCAGGCTCCTGAATTCAGGAATGCCCTCACAGAATTCAGCATTAACCAGAGATCAAGACAGTGCAAGACATAAGAAACTAAACAAGAAAAAAAGCACATAGGAAAGTTTTACTGGTATTTCAACATGTATAAAAACAAAGACATAAGAAACCTTCCTTACTTGCTTGTATTTTTAAATTCTCCACCTCGAGTCAGAAGAGCCCCACAGTTAATCTCTGCAACCCCATTGCCTTGTCTTCAAGTCTCACCTTAGGTTACCCAAGCAAGGCTTTGTCCTGACCTCCCTTACCTGTTCCCCATATTCACAGACTTCTAGCCTTTTCTCCAAAATTCAAAACATTAGAAACTACCCATCTGGGCTTGGCCTCTGGCATTCACTACGCTCCCACACTTCCTAACCTGCCTCTACTGAGTCTTGCCTTTTATACCTTCAAGCGCAACTTCCAGTAAACAAGCAATTGCTAGAGACTCTTCTACCAGCCTTACCTGCCTGTTGCTAATTAGATTTCTGCGGATTTGTTTCTGTTCAGCGACCCTTAAATATCAAGTTCCGTATCTCTTGGTCCCAAGGCATCTAAGCGGGAACGTGTTAGTCAACAAGATACAATCTGGTGAGTTTGAACACATTTCAAACACTGCAACACAGCCAGGAACCCATCTGTCAAGTGAGCATCTTTGGCTTACAATTCAAACTGGTTTTTCCACAGAATATGAGAAATCTAAAACATGCTTCTGCTTTTTTAGAGCAAGGACAGAATAAAGTCTTCCCTGATTGCCTGATATATCACTGGAGTTCGTACAGTATCAAGGATGAATCAATACAAAGGAACGATATGAATGTTGCTCTGGACAGTTCGTGGATTGATAGGATTTGCATTAGAGAGACAAGAAGCAGTTCAGGAAGGAGAAGTGGAAATTCTGGTACCAAAAAAAGATGCCCAAGAAACCTTTTAGTCTTTCTTGGATGCTTTCCAGCGGAGAATCTCAAAGTGTTTCATCATTTATGGACGAAGGATACGTCAACTCGCTAGTCACAGAGCCTAACAAATCGATAGCAGTCTAGCTGTCTGCACAGAGCTCAGCGGGGGCTCATTTACCATCCTCACACTCCCCCCAGCCACGAGAGTGGGTGCCTATCTTAAATTTAACACACTGAGGAAGGAGAGCACCTGACTTCCCCTTTATCGTGTCTCCTCGTGTGACACTGGCTGAAGTGCCTGGTCCTTCTGCTTGGGTCAATCCAGACTGCAAACCAGCAGAGACCCCACTTCAGTAACACCCCTGGACAGCGAGGTCAGAAGTGAGCTGTGACACTTCTCAGCACTCCCCACCAGCCACCAAATGTTTGTTCATAGGGAGAAAACCAGGTCAAACATTATGCGGTGAGTTACAAGTGCTCCTTGATTCCCACAAATGTAAAGGAACTGATAGTTGATGGAGATTCTTACAGTAGCCCCAACTCTTCAAGATATATACATGAAGGATCAAAAAAACCCTATCTCTGTGCATTTTTTTGTAGAAAATGGGGCTGCATCTGCATTAATCAGCACGCTCATTTTGGTAAATTTACACAAGATTATAGGAAGGGAAGTATTAATTCAGCTACGGATATTAATACAGGAAAAGAAGGAGCTCCTATTTGCTGCCTCAATTCTAGACAAAAATGCAATTCTTTTCAATGATATTATACTGGATTACATGCTGAACCATATTAACATATTCCCCAGTGTTTTGTGATCTTATAATGAAGCTTCTATTACAAATCATCCATGAAAGAGATACTATTGTGGGAAAAAAAACCCTTAGAAAGACTTCAGACTGAGAAAGCAATACCAAATCAGATAGTTTAGGCTGTCACAGTTTCACTGACAGCTTTTGATGGGGGTTAGCACAGGACAAACAAGTGAGAGGCAGGACTTGGAGAAAACGTACCCCTTCCCCTCGTCAGCAACCACCTTTTCGGTGGATGCTCTAGGCCACGGCATGGGAGAAGGGCTTTACCACTGCTTCACTCCCACTGCATCGGCATTCCAGCCTCCAAGATGTCTCTGAATGGAGTGGTGATCCATCATCCTGGCTACAGCAGAAAAATTTTGACTGTTAGAGAGCCCTCAGAGTCCTGCAGCTGGTGAGAACTTCCTGCACTCTCGGAAAATATCAGTATGGCTCGTGCAGAGAACTGGTTATCTGAACAGACGCTGGGTGATCACATTGCCCTGGGCCTGAGCTTTAAGTCTGAGAGGTATGGAGCCTGACCACTGCTCTCTGCAGCCGATGAGTAGACTCTGGGGGACCTCAGGAGTTCTGGGTCAAGTCGTATTAATGCAAAAGGCAGCTACAACTAGCATGGAAAGAAACTCAGTTCAGCCAGAGCTGTTCTCCTTGAAACTTGCTGTGATACCTTGAATTACATCCATTTAATTTAGGCTTAATAAGAATGTTACTATAGGTTAAACAAATACCAGCAGATCACTGAAGACAAGAATGTGCTGCATTGTTCCAGCTGTTCTGGAGAAGGTAATTACCTATTAGATTGTAAACCTCAAGCATGTTTTTAATAATCATTGTTTGAATAACATAGATTAGCTGCCTTATTAAAAATTAACCTTTGAGAGTCATAATTTGCTATAGCAACACTTGCGGGTTTGGAAACCCAGAAGACAGCAGTAGTTTCTGGTGATGACATCTGCAAGTTAATGAGTCTTTGACTCTTGTCAGGTCTCTGCCACAGCCTCTCTGAGGTGGGTAATTTGACTTTCTGCATTACCCTAATGTTCTTCTTTCCATTTTCGAATGAGCACCATCATCAGCCATGAGCAGAACGGATTGTATTTGCTGTGATTCTGTTCTGATACTCCAGAAGGGCAGGACAGTATTTTCCGGTGTAGAAGACACCCTGCGAACAGCAAGAGCAGGTCCAGCGAGGAGGGAGGGATGGCTCTACACCTACTGCTCCCCACCTCGAGGCAGGCAGACCAGAGAAGGACTCCATCCCATCCGAAGTCACTGCATTAAAGCTGAGCCAAAGGATAACGAACTTTGCCATCATTTGAAAGTTCAGAGTGGGCATTCAATTCTGATGCCAAGATGTACCCCAGACTCTCAAAGGAGAGTCAGCTGATTTCCTTCCTTCTTATTTTGCCACCATTACACTGTGGGTCTAATTCTCTGAAACAAGCACAGTAAGATTCTGGTCCTCTCTAAAACAAGGTACTCATGATCATTCTTGGAAAGAGCGAAACTCCCCCCTCTAAAGGGAAGGGCTGCCTTCCAAGGAGTTGTCTTGAGTCCTTCAATTTGCATTTTCTGAAAATTAGTAGAGTTGACAAAGCACCTCCTTATCAAGAGCATTGCCTGAGGCATTGCATCCATCAGATCCAAAGCCTTTGGAGTTGATAAAAAAGCTCCAACTTCACCGGGAAGCAGATCTGACCCTTTGATTTCCCCCGCAGGACACATGTTCAGCATGCGGCGAATGTGTCAGCAGTCACTGAACTATGAATGTCCTGCCTTGGAGGAGGATGTCCCACCCCATGCAAATGTTCCTTGATTAGTTTTTTAATGAAAACCAAGTTTGCATCAAAACTAAAATTACATTGTCAGCAGTTAATTATCACTTGTCAAGCAGAGCACGTGCGGCATTGTGGATTTAATTCTCCTGTAGTTTTGTAAAACAGTGTTCCTCTGCGCTGGAGGAGTGAGCCTCTTCTTGTCAAGGGACGTGTATTGTTTGAACTGCTCTCAGTGGATCCTGGTATTTAAATGAGCTTTTGATTTCCTGGAAGATGACAGGCTCAGTGTTTTTTAAGTGGCTCGTCTGGAGATCAGACAGCACAATAGTGAAGATATCCTAATAATTGTTTACATCGTACTCTCACTCCGATAGAACACTTTTTATCCTCAGGTATCTCATACATTATTTGTAGCTGTGGGTCTACTGTTGGATAGACCAAAGTGTTACTCAAATAGCTCTAAGAAATGTGTTTTGTGAAACCCAGTTTTTGGTACACCTGAGGTATCTGCATTTCTTCCATGTAAAGAAAAATAGCAGCAGCACATATCAGCATGCTGGTTCTTTTGCAACTTCATTTGGAATCCTTTGAAACAGAACCAGCTTGTGAATTCGGATGTTCCTTCCGACACTGTTCACATTTTGTAACCAGACCTTCTCTCGGCTTTGAGAAAACGTGAATATGGAAGACTGTCAAAAGAACAATTGCTCTCCACCAGAGGAAGGCTGACTATCGACACAGGCACAGGCTGAGTACCCGGCTCTCTCCCTGCTGATGCATTTGCTAGAATCTCCTGGGAGGGAAGATGCTCTCCCAGCTCCCGCTGACTATCTCAGCACAGCAGACTGCAGTTTATGAGAGCACTGTCTATATTAAGGGCATTTCCTCACTGACAGAGCCCAGAAGATCTGCACACCTTGCACACTAATCTGCAAATCTCTGTGCCACAGCGCTAACATTCACACACCCATTGTAACCCCAACAGCACCTTTGATACTCTCACCTGATGATGTCCCTGCACAGCCAGGGTTGGGACAACAAAGGGAGAGGGACAACAAAGGGAGCAATGGCAAAAGAAACAAATAAAATATTATTACATTACAGAATATGAAAATTACCCTCATCCTGCCAGAGTACACCTAATGGAGGACATTTTCTCTTTCTTTTCGGCAGCCTTTATTTCTTGCTGGTCCATAGTTTCCTTTGTCCGATCAGGGCCATAAATGCAGTCATCTAAATGAAGGATTCATGCAGCTTGCGTCTGCTAAGTATCTTCCCATTAACCAGATGACATTCCTGCTTTGCATAAGGCAGGAATTCCTTTATCTGGCATGATTAAAGGAAGCAGCACTTTCAAGATGCACCTATAAATTCTTGCATTCATTTAAGTCACAAACACCGTTAGCACAGCGGACAGATTGTGTCTAAGGCTGGGCAAATAAAACTGCCACATGATATTGATTTAAGTGTCATCCAACCATCCGTACAGTTCAAAAACCAGAGTATATCTGTGTTAGCACAGCCATCGATAAATACCAGAATTAAGGAGACTGTGAAGGAGAAGAGAAAGAACAGCTGACAACGTTAGAGACTTAAATCCATTATCTTTTGGCCTGGGGAAAGGAAAACAGGCAACGCAGTCAAGCCTGCCTTGATTTACGATGCTGCCCAAACCCATACTTCTTTCACAGACTTGTTCGTTCCATCTTTACCTCCTCAATCAGAAGACTCATGTCAAACCAATGCTCTGAAGAAGCAGCTTGTGAGTTTTTGCCTGGCCAAACTGAGGAACAGAAGACAAAAGGGAGGATGCAGAGCCCTGTGTTGTCAGCTCAGGCTGATAAAGCATCTGGTGCTTTAATGGAGGCTGCAGCTCCAGGAGCCCTGTGAGCACTGCCCGTGCTGCCGTTCTCTTTGGATTGCTGAGTTTCCAGCCTCCGTGGCTGTACAGGAGAATAAAACCTCCATGTAACCTAAGGGGTCACATAAAAATACATCACTCTTTGCTTGGAGAAGCAGGTGGAGAGCTCAGTTGTATTTCTTTTGCATACTTGATGCACAGTCCAAAACAAAACCATTTCAATGTATGCCCCAAGGCTAAGAGCAAGGCTGTGGTGGTTCTCTGTGACAGGCTGGCTCCTGGTTCTATGTTTGCATTAATCAGAGAAACCCAGAATGGTTTGGGTGGGAAGGGACCTTAAAGCCCACCCAGTGCCACCCTCTGCCATGGGCAGGGACACCTCCCACTAGCCCAGGTTGCCCAAAGCCTCATCCAGCCTGGCCTTGAACCCCTCCAGGGATGGGGCATCCACAGCTTCTCTGGGCACCCTGGGCCACTGCCTCACCCCCCGCACAGGAAAACATTTCTTCCTCACATCTCATCTCCATCTCCCCTCTTCCAGCTTCAAACCGTTCCCCCTCGTCCTGTCCCTGCACCCCCTGATCCAGAGCCCCCCCAGCTCTCCTGTAAAGGACTTATGGAGAGCCTTGAACACCACCACACACATCGTGGCAGTTTTCCAGCCTGAGAGTCCAGGCTGGTTTCTGTTCATAGACAGCTCCTGTAGGATACACTATGCAAGAGAACTTAGGCTGTCTACATTTATGTAAGACAAAGTGGAAAGAAAAATGGAAAAGAAACAGAGCAACATGAGAATTAAAAGCACTGAACTCCAGGCAGTGTTCTCTTATTCTATCAGCCCATATCAGTGCCACCACCTCCAATTTCCTGTATTGTGCTGTAATTTCCCTTAATGCAGAACTAGGTTCAATCACTTTGCATAATTTGAAATCTTGTTTCTTTGGGTGAATGCAAAAAGGTTCTCCAGGGTATTTTTGGGTTTGGATTTTTTCCCTTTCCCCAGAATGTTTTTATGAAAATTATGCCTCTACAGTAGCATTCTTTACTTAAACAAAAAAGGAGAGGAGGAACATTACAGGATCAGCCACAATGCTTATTACAGAGGGATAATGTGAGCGGAGCCATTTAGCCAATTTACTTTTTAACTAAGGGTTACACTGAATAGTTTCACCATGATGCAGAGAAGCGCTCGCTGTACCAATCACACACCTCCCCACCTGCTCTCCCGCAGATGTTGGCACTGAGGTTTTTTCCAGTCACTTATCCCACCTTAAGTACAGCCCTCTGAGAACAGCCACCCATCGCGTCAAGTGAAATGCTCTATTTCAAAACCAGCAGAGTGCTATAATTAAAAACACTGCAACTGCCTTTTAGCCTCTGAGAAGTCAGCCCTACACTGTAGTCCTAATATCAAAGATGCTTTCCCCAGACATGGATGGAAATTCCACAAAATTGCCTTTGAGAGGATGCATGCACGGTGGATTTCACCCCCAAGGAACTCATGATAGCAAAAAATGTGTGATGCTTTGCACTTACACCATCACCTTTCATCAGAGGATCGCAAAGTACTTTGCAAATGCTAACAGAGTGAGCTCCACAGTCTTGTGGCTTCAGGAAGTTTTCAGTATATCAGCTCTAGCCAATTTTTTAGCTAAGTCTTTAACACTGCTGTGATTCTGTTCCTCCAGGATGTCACTTCTTTCTGCTCCAAGGTCGAGGAAGGGTGAAAAAGACTCTTGCAGAATGCTCAAGGACTTTCCAGACTCTAGGAAAGAAACTTTACACCAGTCCTGCATTGCCTCTAATGCAAATGGGACTGAAGGCGACTGGTGAAATCACCCAGGACAGGCCTTATACAACCCGCTGCTTAAAAACAGGTTCCACCAGCTGCCCCAGGGACGTGCTGGGGCCACACATGCCACCCTGAAACCCCAAAATGCTCAATTCCCAAAGCAGAAGGAAGCACCTCCACAGAACTGAGGGACACTCAGAGTGGATGGTGAACGTTGCATGGTTTATATCGTATCGTATCGTGTGGGAGCTGGGGAACGGTGCTCACACACTGGAACTGCAGGCACCCAAACCATCCCTGATTTTCCAGCCAGCCAGCCACGAGAGAAGGGCTTTCTCCCACCTGCACTGAAGTTTCACTTCAGCTGTTCAAAAGAGACCATCTCTCCTTCTATCTCCATCATGCAGAAGGACCTGCAGAACTCACTCTTTCAGCTGAATGCCCAGTACTGTCCTTCCCTTATGTTTTTGCTTTAAGAGTATTTTTTCCTCATTTTACAAGTTTGGGAACAGCCACAGAAACCATGGATTCCTAGAGAATCAGATTGCTCATCTTTTGGGGTACGATTTCTTCCCTACACCACTGCAAGAATTTTATTTTTTTTAAAGTGTAAACAAAATGTTTAGAGAGGATAAAAATCCCCCGGGACTGAACCAAACCAGGGCACCAACCATGACTGTTTTCATTTGGGCTGCGGATAAACTCCAACCTCATTTCTTATCTTGAAAGTTGCAGTAATCCACCTTGGAAGCCAAACCTTCCACTGGTGTAAGACACTGAAATCAAAGCCACTCTGTGGATTTACACCAGCTGAAGTTCTGCTTTGCTGAAGCCCACAGCAGACATTAGGTAATTGCATTGAGAAGCGATTCAAAGAAAAGCTTTTTTTTTTTTTTTTTGCTGACAACTTTAAAATCACGCTTTTCATGTGTGAAATGAAAGATTTGTATAATTGCTCATCCTTTGAACTCCAGTTTATTAAAACTGTGACATGCACATTAAAATGAGATTATATATAAAGGGAGGAGAAACACATAGCAAGTAATTGCCACATAATACAGTGACTTGGGAAGAGAAACAGCATACATTTGTTGTCAGTGCTAATGAATAGACTACCCACAGTTGTGAAAAGTTTCTCTAAGGGGCAAAGGTGAAGAAAGAAAAGAGAAGTTCTTTAGTATTTGATTCTGCTGTCATCCCCCTGACAACGCTGTCTCTGCAAGAGAAGCCAGCGCCCAGACCTGACCCCGCATTCTTGAGGATGTTCAGCCCAGCTGGTCCATAGCTCCGAGACCAGAGTCACATTACCAGCTTCTGCACAGGGCTGAGAGCAGCAGGGAACCCGTCAAAGAAGCTTCAATGTCACTCACATAAATTTAGGAGCAGATGTAACTTGCCAGGGTACCGTTCATATTTCATACAGGATAGCTTAACCCCGCTGCTACCTTCTACATTCACCTCCGTTGTTTGAAAAAGGTTCAGGAAGAGGGAATGCCTGCAACCTGCCTCTGTCACTTGGACCAACTCAGAGAGAAGTCTCATGAAGCTGGATTATTCCTGGCTGCTACACCACAGCCTCTGGATGTAACCTCCACCGCTGGGAATCCCTGAAGCGCTGGCTGCTGGGGGTGTAAGAGGGCAGGCTTGTTTCCCTGCACACCCTGCTCTGGATGCACTCCCCCCTGCCTCCACCACTGGCCAGCAGCCAGAGGCAGAATACCAACTAGAGAGACCTTTGATCTGACCCAATATTTTGATTTTTGCCCATCTGAGAAACTAAAAAACACTATAGTTTACAGCTTCCTGCAGCCTCCATGGCTGTGATAACTGTACGAGTTTAAATCTATTACATTCATTTGGAATCCAGCTCCAGAATACCGAGGAGCGATATTTGTTCATGCTGCGACTTTACTGTCCTAGCACCAGGAACTTCTAAGTCAAAATTCCTATCCAAATCAATGAAAAAATCAGCTTTCAAGCAGTTGAGAGAGCGTCTTCTGAGAGATGCTAATGCTGTTTATGTGCTGAAGTGACTAGTGGAGCATATAAGCTGCACCAGTTGTATCCCAAAGACAGGCCAGGAGAAAAGAGACTGAAGAAACTGCCAAGCCACCCCTTCCTCCAACTCATCCCCCCCCAGGGAGACCCACAGCCTTTCCTACCTAAATACTAACTAGTGAAATCCACTTGCTGAGGTATCAAAGCAGTACCGTGAAACAACTCTTCAGCTCTCCCAAAACACAGGCAGCCAGCTGCTCAGCAGCCAGCCACCCCAGGCACAGGAGATGTCCCCACCACCACACCTCTCTACCCTTGTCCCCAGCTTACCACTGAAACCCTGCTAGCAACAATTCTCAAAGCTGCCTCAATCAAAAGAAGGTATGTCAGCAAGAATTTCAGCTCATGTACAAATGGGGTGCGGCTGCTGGCAGAAGGGAGATGAGGAGCTGGAGGGTGGTGAAGGACAAGGACCACCACCCCAGGTGCAGCTGACTCTGGAAGGAGCTGCCTGCCTGCAATGTCTGTCTGTCTGCGGCCGCAGGCTCCTACAACCTCCCAGTGAGGAGGGATTTGCTACCGCTTGGATTCTCACACATGATCCCAATCCCACACCCCAGCCACACAGCTGCTTACACACCAGCTGATGAGAAGTAAAAAGACAAAACTTGGTGTAAGAAAAAGGAAAATTGACAGGGTTGTTTGAGATTTGTCCTCTTTCCTGAAGTCACTATCAGTGTTAAGAATATTTTTTACAACGCCTGTGAAGTATCAGATGGGAATGGTGGTGACTGCTGCTCAGTACAGAGCCATTCAAATAGATTTAGACCATTTCCCCTGTCATCCTAATTACTGCTGTAATAGAATGGGGTGCAGGAAGAAAAAAAAAAGTGTCTAAACTGACAAGCCCTTTCTTTCAGTTCTAAGCCCCTCAAAATCCGAGCTCTCTGGATTTACATGGTTTATTAACAGCATGTCCTACAAAGTGGAACAAAAGTATTAACCATTCAGGATAAATCCTCCTGCTGAGCTGGCTGTGATGAAGTCCCTGTGTCACCTCTCTCTGAGCATCAGCATGGTGACAGGCCACCCAGCAAACTTTGGCAGAAGCCGGGGAGAAAAACCTTCTCCAAGAGACCGAGCAGTTTGCAGCCGTTCAGCATGGGGTATTTCTTCTACGTCCACTGAGACATCTCTGTCTCCTTTCCTGATGTATAGACTGAAAGAGGCAGAGAGAAGCTATAGGGCTGTTCCGGGCTGGCTCTGCGGAGACAAGGCAAAGCGCTAATGACAGCAGGGGAGGGAGGAAGGGGTGCTAATACAGACTAAAAGCTCTTTGTCCCCACTTTTCCCAGCCCTTACTAACTTAACATGCAACCCTTGGCTACCACGGTCTCATGGACACTGGAGTATAATGAACTCCTTGCTGGATTTAGCCCCAAGAGAACTGTGCCAGTTCCTGCAGGAAGGGGAGGGTGAGACCTGAATCTTGTCCCTACGCAAGGCCACACCTGAGCATGCGGCTCAGTCTGTCTCTGCTCCTGGAGCACAGTGCAACATCCTGCCAGCACAGCATCTAACACAGCAGGGCCCCAGCCTCACGTGGGCCCTCCAGGCCCTGATAGAACACAAATAATAAAGACTGTGCTGCTACAGAAGTGTAAAATAGCCACAATGATTATCCCGTTAAAAGAAGGGAGATTCAATGAAATGCTGTTTGATAGACCATGAGCTTGTCTGGATACAGTAACCCAGCCATGCGGGGGGTGCACAGCAATATTGCGACTGCCCAAAGGTACAAAGTTAACGCTTTCCTAAGCGGAGGCAGAATAGACAGGAGGGGGTCGGGGTGGGGGGTGTCTGTGTGTGTAAATGCAGGAGTGAGTCCAAACCATTCCCAGAACAATAATCCTCCCAAGAGTCAAAAAACCATTCTGCACAAGGATGAGAGCCGGCCGAGAGTTCAAACACTGCAGCAGATGGCAAGTTAACTGAATCGGGCTCTTTCCTAAAAGAAGTGTGTGTCCATGTATGTGTGCATGTGTCTTTTGCGGGTGTCTCACCACCCCCATCTCCTGTGACATTGATCTTGCCACCAGAACCCAGCCAAAGCCACGTGGTGCCTGTGGAAGATTTCCCATGTAAATACACAGGCTTTGCTGTTGATTTGTTTTCTTGAAGCAAAAGGTGTCAGCTGTGGTGGGATAGAGAGCACACAGAGGTGCTGGTCTGGATCCCCTATTTCATGAGCAGCAGCATAAAGCCACTTGGGATGGACCTAAGTGGGCCTTAGAGCCTCAAATGTCCCCCGGCTCCCAGTAAACTCATCCCCAGTGAGTGGCTGTTTTCAAACAGACAGCCCTCGCTTTCCATCTGCATGATGATGATGATTAAGGAAACTGGTCACAGACCTCAGAACCGAACTCCCAGCTAATCACACGTTGGCCTTCATCACCAGGCAAACTGTCCCTTGTAGGGCCAGAATCCCATGCAATGACATGGTGCAGAGAAATCCTTAAAAGGAAAAAGCAGTGTTTGCCAAAGTGCCACTTTATTTAGTCCTCCTGCTATCAAAGCCTCAGTTGTACTTGTGTTTAGTTTTTAATTTGTACGCTAACTTTACTCGCCGCTTTGCTCCATGTGTGTATTGGCAAAGCTCCCGCAATGCAGTTATTAAACTCTGATACATGTGTAGGTGTATAATTGCAGAGAGGATTTTTTTTAATAATGTATTTTGATCCATCTACAAATATAGAACATGATTACCTGCAATTACCGCATGCTTATCTAAATAACTGTATACTGTTCCCTCTCCTGCTGAAGAACAGGAGCTTCCTACTCACGGCACAGCTCCAGCGATGCACAGTTCACAACTGCGCTGCACACCGGCAATTACAGAAAGGATGTTTATGCATTGTGTAAGTGGCAAAGCGAACACACACACAAGAACACACACACCAACAGAGCTTAAGAAATTGTTAAATTGAGAGTGGGGAGACTTTCAAGCCACTGGATGAATTAGAAGATGAACAAAACCATCTCAAGCTCGCCGACTGCCAAGCGCAGAGTTCTTGGGATGTTCTGCAGCAGATGGGTTGTATAGTTAAGAGGCCAAAATCCGATACTTAAGGAAATAGATTAGTTTTCATAGTTATGCTGCAAACTTGTTAGATAACTCAGAGGACTATGCAGATTATTAATTATCAATTATGGATAACAGAAATATCTGATTTATTTTGTCCCAGATCAGATCAGATCTACTGCAGATCAATTTCCATTTGCAAATTGCTTCTGTTTAACTTCTTTTCACTCCTGTCATGCCTAAATGACGAGCTTTTAGTAAGCAAGATACTTTCTTTACCATCAATAGTCTAAAGACAACAGATACCCAGTCCTTGCTGGTATCTTTCTGCTATGAGGAACGTGGGGGCAGAAGGGATAATACCAGTTTAATAACTAGAGCCACTGGTGAGTTTCCAGCCAATGTTAACAGGGATGATCTTGGGGTCACAGAAAGCTGACCTACTACATTCTCATCGTGTAAATGCACGTCTGTGCCATACCAGAGCCTGGTTTAAGGATGGTAGGGGTGAGTTTATGCTCACATCTGACAGTGCTCTCTGTTTCCTGGGATCACTCACCCTGCTGAACTCCATTACCTGTCCAGCCTCTTTATCAGAGGTCTGGGTTTGTTGTTTCTCTAGTGCAGGGCAAGGTGAGGCAGTTCCAGCACATCTTTGACCGGGTCGCAGTAGTGGACTGAAATCTGACAGTCATTTTAAGATGATCTGCTTCTGCACTAAAAGCAAAACAATTGTTTTTTCTTTTCTTATTTTTCAGCTGGCCCAGCCCCTGACTCACAGCCCTGGAGTGCTGGTGTTTGGTTAGTTCTACAGAGCAGAAAAGAGAAGAGCCCCAGACCCAGGAAAGGGCAGGCAAGACCTATCACTTCTGGGAAATTCACATCACCTTAAAACGCTTGCTAAATCCCAATCCACCTTTCAGCAGTTGGGAATACAGAGAGCACTGAGTTAATGGAAGCTCCTCTATGAGAGACTAGAATTTCGTCTCCACTGCTTGAAACAATACCAGGACACCGTCATGCAACTGCCTAATTACGGGGAGGAAAAAAAATTCTGTTAGCACCCAAAGCCTCCCACATGTCCGCATCAGTTACTTATCACCCAAGATCACACAGAAGGTCGGGGTACAGCCCAACATCTCCCACCACCCCCTGGTTCAGAGCCTCTCACTGCAGCTCCACTGGTTCGGTAGCACCATGAAAGCGTTCCCGGGCTCCTGTCCTGGTTCTGCAACTCTAGCCACAGCTCCCAATTTCCCAGTAAGAAGTTTCTCCTTCATTCCAGTCCCAACTGATCAAAGATACAAACCCAAAGCCTTTGTGTGCATGCGTGTCTCACGAAAGAGCCCTGATCTTTGTTTCTATCCTCTCAAGACGAATACAGTTCAGAAAATGATACAGACACACATATTTGCTGCAGCCTGTATCTTCACCCTTCAGCCCTAAGTGGAAGTTACAAATCATATCCCATCAAGCAAAAGAACATGCTTGTTTAAACTGTCTCATGAAGCGGCATTTCACAAACAGAAAAGCATGTGAAAGGGAAGGGAGAGAGAGAATACCCGAAAACATGTCCTGAACTTATTAAAATCTGTTCTTGAGTGGCTTCACAATGTGGCATCATTTCTACATTTATCCAACAAGTTCACGAACTGCTCCCTTCACCATGGACTCTGATTCCCATTGGGTTGAAATATTGACAGTCTGGTGCACCTGAATGGCATTACCATCCCGAGCTGGATTTGAAGGCGATCATTTGAAATATAATTGACCGTGACATCCATATGACGACCAGGTGTGAGTCCTGAACAACCGGAGGCAGACCCCGTAGGAGGCCCATCATCGCATTTGCATTCATAGGGAAAGAAAGATCACATTGTCCTTGCAACAATTTACTGTTTCTTTGTTATCTTTCTGAACATCGCCCCTGTCAAATAATGCATATTCTGTGCATCAGTCTTATACATGTATACACTGTACACTTCATTCTTATTGCTGCTGTTATTTGACAGAGATTTTCTTCTTCTTTAACCCTTTTGCCCTGAACATGGATCATTAAAAAAAAAACACTTTGTAATTTTCCATGTCTTTTTTAATGTAAGTTGTTGAGAAGCAAAATCGTTGTTATTATGCCTGAATTTTGCCTTCTTTTTTTTTAAAGAAAAAATCTTTAACAATAGCAGTGAGGATGGGGAGAGGGTGAAATTGCATTTCTTTGCAAAGTGGTTTTGGAATTTTAACATGATGATTTTCCAGGAGAAAAGCTTAAGGGATCATATCAAATGAATTTTGCCATCAGGGTGAGAAATCTGTCTTCAGGTGGGGAAAACAAATTTTAATTTGACAGGGGGCTTCAAGGGACTTTGACAGAATTCATTTTGCTGGCAGATATGATCTAGGTATTAGACAAAAACACATTTCGTCACAAGAACACTGTTAGCTTTTTGACATAATGTGTTTTGGACACAGCCGGGATTTGGTGGAAGTGACAGTCATTTTCCTGCCAACGAAGCACTGGATTATTGATCCCAGTTAGAAGGACCCCAGTCTCCTGCTCCAGCACAGGACACAGTTACAGAGTAGTCCTTTTAAACAGAGAAGAATATTACAAGTCACCAACATTTTTTGACCTCCCCCTTTGACTTTTTTGTCCCTCCACACCTGCAGGACTCTGGCCCGGGGGTAGGTTTGGGGGTCTTGTGTCAAGAAAGAGTCTCAACCCTAATTCAACCCCCTGCTTAAAATGAAGGACACTGTTACGCGCCACTTCTTCCCTGGGTGACAGCGGACACATCACTTCACTCTGTTTGCTCCAGTCAATGATAGAGACAGAAACACAGCAGGGAATAGGGATGCTCATTCCCAACTTCTTTTATCCAGTGACCATTCCACGCAAAACGCGAAGACAATCCTGGAGAAGAGAGATGAGAACGTCCAACTCCCTGTCTGTGGACCCACTTAGAGGACACCACCTCCTGGTTCCCCTGGTCTCCCTCAGTCCCTCCAGGAATCATTGCAAATCAGCAGCAAAGATTCAGCAGGGTGAAGAGCACTCGGGTTTGCAATAAAATCTAGCCTCATGCTCAGTGCAGGTACCAGAGGAGCGAGGGCTTGAACCACGTCAGGCCGAGATGGGAACTGAGCGTTTACCTCTGGCAACGGAAGCATTGTAACCGCTCAGTTACACAGAAATGAGGGAGAAGCTCCTTTTCTGCCTCGGGTTTTGCGGAGCCTGGGCAGCCAGTGCTGGGTAAGGGATTTGCACTCAGCAGCCCAGGTGGAATGAGGTGTCTGCTCCCCATCAGCTGTCTGCTTCCTGCTTTGTACGGAAACTTCCACTCACTCAGGCAAATCAGCTCCTGACAGATTTCTGCCTGCGCTCCACTTCTCTATGAGAATGGCCACCTCCTGCTAAAACATGTACTGAGCTGTTAGGGAGGAGATGGGGGGGTGAACACTCCTCTGCTTTCAACAAATGTTGGCTGTTACAGAAACCTGAGATGAAAATTCCCCTTTCAGCTGGATCCATCCCTCAGTACAGCTATCCTAGACTTCCCTACATGCTTGGCTGATGTTTTCTTTGTTATTTTTCTCCAGTTTCATTTTTTCCTGTCTCTCTTTTTTTTTCTTTTTTTACTTTTTTTTGTGCTCATCCAGTTAATGCTGTGCTTCTGCCTCAATTTCATTTGGAGAGGGAATGACACAAGCGTGGGTTCATTTGTTGAATCTTTTTAATAAACTTCTCTTTGGTTAGAGGAATGTGAGTGATAAATCACAGCCTCCATTGTTGTGGGTTCTGACAGTACTGAGGAAATATTTTTTAAACAAAGAAATGCAAAAAATTACATATTTATCTAATGAATAAATCACCCTTTGTGCATAAACAGACTAGGCAGGTCTTCACCATGGCAATGGGAGAATATTTACAGTATCTAGGCCAGAGAATTGCAATCTGATCAGTGAATCCTTATGCACAGGATCCCCAAAGCAGGAATGAGAGAACAGCAAATACTTCACATGAAAACTCTACAGCATCACTGGGACTTCATCATCTTTTGTACATTTGGACCAGGCCAGTTTTTGACAAAGCGAGATGTCTGGCATATTGAAAC